>JANHFQ010002492.1:91205-102541 GCA_032468035.1 Aparallactus werneri
TCAATTCCTAATTGACAAGATGATTCTGGAAAACTGCAGTTTGAATGTAGCATAGATTAGTTACAAGAAGGCATTTGAATCCCTGTCACTTGATTGGATAATCAAATGCCTAGTCAATAGAACTATAAGAATGAGTGCAACTTTGCAGTTGATGGAATGAGACCAAAGAATACTACAAGGGGCTCATGATGCTCTCCATGAGTTTGTTCAAGTGTACTAGGCAAGACACTATGAAAAACCATTTCAGATATGGGGGTAACAGAAGGAAAATAGCTAAATATTAGCCCAGGAGAAAATTATGGGAGTATTTCAGTCACCCTGAGCCTTCCTGAGTCCCAATGAGAATTGGGTGGCCTATACATTTTAAAAATAAAAGTAAAAAAATAAAATTTGTGCTATCAAGTTCTGAGTTGTCTACCATTAGGTTAGCTTCATCCTTGTATGATTATCCTTAGGAAACAATGTGGTATTTTTCTACTACTTTCTATTTTTCTATTAAAACAATGTGTCATATTTGGTGTACTCTTTTGTAAGCATTTTGCAGAACATATTTTATCACCATACTTTGTCATTGGAATAAATGTATTAAGTATTTTAACTAGTATCAATTCAATAAATTAAATAAAACATTAAATAAATGCTTCTCAGGACTTCTTCATAAGTTCATAACTGTGCTCATAGTTATACTTGTGTCTGTCCTTTCTTCTCATTACTTCAGAGGAAGTTATTTTTTATTTATTTATTTGTCAAACATGTACATTATAACAGTAATAAGTGTAAGTAAAAATGTGATCGAAGCAAGTTTATACAGTATTTGGAGTATTTGGAGACAGTAAGACAGGGACGGTAGGCATGCTGGTGCGCTTACGCATGCCTCCTTATGGACCTCTTAGGAATGGAGTGAGGTCCACAGTAGACAGCCTGAGGTTGAAGGTTTAGGGGTTTGAGGATGTTACAATGGAGTCGGGTTGAGTATTCCAGGTGTTGATCACTCTGTTGCTGAAGTCGTATTTACAGCAATTGCGTTTGGAGCTGTTTACTCTGAGTTTGTATCTATTGTTTGCTCGTGTGTTATTGTGGTTGAAGCTGAAGAGGTCATTGACAGGTAGGACATTGTGGTGGATAATTTTCTGTGCTATGCTTAGATCCAACCACAGGCGGCGCAGTTCTAGACTCTCTAGGCCCAAAATTTCTAGCCTGGTGGTATAGAGTATTTTATTGTGGGTTGAGGAGTGAAGTACTCTTCTTGTGAAATACCTCTGGACCCGCTCAATTGTGTTGATGTCCGATATGTAGTGTGGATTCCAGACAGATGAGCTGTATTCGAGGATTGGTCTGGCGTAGGCTTTGTATGCCCTGGTTAGAAGTACAGCATTACCGGAGAAGAAGCTTTGCAAGATTAGGTTAACAACTCTTAGTGCTTTTTTGGCAATGCTGTTACAGTGAGCTCTGGGGCTTAGGTATGACCATATGACCACGGAAATTGTCTTCAGACGATGCTAACTCCCTCGGCTAGGAAACAAGAGATGAGCACCATGTCTTCTGATGGGCAGGGAACCCTTTACCTTATTTCTGGCTGGCATTAATTAAATAATCTATTTGGCAGGCAATGAATATCAGTTCCAGGCAAAAAAGACAATATATGCTGTAGTTGCACAACTGTTTTAAACCAATGATCTATAAATATCTTTGAAGGTTATTTACTTGTACTCTTTGTTTTTACCAAATGTAAAATGTATTTCAGAAAGTCTATTGATCTTCCTTCTATCCCTAGACAGCATGGTGAGATTGGGAAGTGCTGCATTACAGGGCAGCAGAAAAGCCTAAACTTATAGAAGTGATTTACAACATCTCAAGTGTAGGATGGTCATCTAAAAGTTCTATATATTCTTACTGTATCTATATACAGAAGTATATTTAATGGAAAGTGTCTGTAACTCTTGGCCATGTTAAATGATGCCTACAAGCAAACTTGCTCTCTGGAGGTGAAAAATTCTGCCAAATTGTGGACCTTGTAGTGGAAAAGACTATAGACGTAAGTATTTAAAAATGTATATAGAGCTTTCCAGTTTATTAAAAACACATTAGATTTACAATAAAATGATCAAAAGAACAATAAAATACAGTGAAATACAGTTCATTAAAAAATGAAAGCCAAGGCAATTCAACTATTCTTGGTATAGCTAAATTGAAGAAATAGTAGAAGTGCTGGAACAAAAAGGTCTTTGTTGAGAAAGTGGGAACCTGCCCAATTTCAGTGAGAGATAATTTCACATATAGGTAGTCCACGACTTACAACAGTTCATTTAGTAACTGGCATTGGAAAAAGTGACTTATGACCATTTTCACATTTACAACCATTGCAGCATTCCTGTGGTCATGTAATCAAAATTTAGAAGCTTGGCTACCGGTTCATACTTATGATGGTTGCAATCTCCCGGAATCATGCAATCATCTTTTGTGACCTTCTGACAAGCGAAGTCAATGGGGAAGCCAGATTCACTTAACAATCAGGTTATTAACTTAACAACTGCAGTGATTAACTTAACAACTGTAGCAAGAAAGATGGCAAATGGGGCAAAATTCACTTAACAACTGCCTCACTTAGCAACAGAAATTTTGGGCTCAGTTGTGATTGTAAAGTCGAGGATTACCTATAATAGGCCCACACTGGAGAATTCTTCTGTTATATCATTGCTAAATGAGCATCAGCAGGTCATTAGAGCACAGGAAGGAAGCCATCCCCCACAAAACTGTAAAGACAGTTGATTTAATTAAAAAAAACATGGTTGCTAAAGACAACAAATTTTCAACAGTAATTATTTTAATTTGGAAAGTTTTAAAATCGTTCTCCATTTCCTTCTGTGACATTTTACAAAAAAGCACACTGTATACGTTTTTATAGACAGTATTTTTGCATTCAAACAGTATGTAGAGGCACAAAATCCCCTTGTGGTCCAGGTTTCATTATGGGTTGCTTCTCTTTGTGCCGCAACAAAATCACTCTCAAGCAGATCAATTCATCTGATTTAGAACTTCATAGAAATCTCCTAGGTGATAACAGAAATTCTAAAGTTAGTTGTAATGAACAGACATAAAAAAGCCATAGAATTCACCCATATTGATTACACTATTTAGTAGCCAATATCTTAGATCACTACCAAAACCTTTTAAGAACTGGTACCACATATAGATTTGTAGGAAAGTAATTCATAATCAGAGACCAGTCAATATTTCACCCAACAGTGGAACAAATAGGGATGTTTTCTCAATTCCTAAATCAAAAAACCCGAGACAGTACTTCAAATAAGCAACATCAAGTGACTAACAGACTTGAGATCAATCTTAATAGCACTATGGATTTGGTTCAGAATCAAGTTTGCAACCATTACAGTTCTTTCAACTCTACTCTATTGCTATTAGGTATATTATGTAACAAAAGTATTTCTGGATTGTTATCAACTGCTTCCTCCATATCAAATGCACTGCATTGGTCCAAATGAAAGATTGCAAGAGGATCAATAAATAAGGGTAGGCACTCTCAATCTAGGTTCAACCCAGATCAGTGTGTTTGGCCAATGCTGGGCAGACTCCATAGTGCCAGGCCTCCAGTGATAAAACTGAATCAAGGATGATTTCTCTAGCACAGGGGTGTCAAACTCAATTTCATTGAGGGCCGCATTGTTGTGTTTGACCTTGCGGGCTGGGTGGGTGTTGGGCAGGGTGGCATGGGCAGATCAACATCACTTGTGTCGGGGGCGCCTGTAGTGGCCTGAGTACTCTGCCAGCGAAAATGTAGCTCGGGAGGCTGCGCCGGCCTCCTGCAACCCTCTGCCAGCGAAAACGGAGCTTAGGAGGGCCAAGTGCAGAGGGTTGCAGGAGGCTGTTGCAGCCTCCTGAGCTCCATTTTTGCTGGCAGACGCCCCGCGGGCTGGTCCTTTGCTGTTTCTAGGGTGGTCCTGTGGGGGCCGGATGTGGCCTGCGGCCCTTGAGTTTGACACCTGTAGCATGTACACCTTCAGAACAAGCATCCTATCCTCTTTCAGATCATGAGAACCCCCTATTCAGCAGGACCTCCATCTTGTCAGATTTAAATTGCTTGGCCATCATTCAACACATTATTGTCTCCAGACTGATCAAGCACACACGCTCTTGGCTTGGAAGAGAAGGAAAAAAGCCAGATATTATCTGCATATTGGGAGAACCTTGTCACCAAATACTCGATGATCAGTTCTAGCAGGGTCATACAGAGATTGAAACACATGGAAGACAGACTGGAATTTTATGATTAAAATATTATTTACTGGGCCAGTTTTTAATTGAATTGAACGTTCAGGTTTTAAGCCGACATGGGGATATTCAGTATACTGTTGTACCTCCTTATTTCTCTACAACAAAGTACAGAGATGGCTTGCTAGAGTAACAAAGCAGTGATGGTTCGGGCTCGGTATGTCAAAAGTTTAAAAGTACCTAACATGTCACCACCTCCCCCAATCATTGCTTTGTGCAAGATGCTCCCTGAGCTGTTGTGCAACAAAAGCCTTCTGCAACAGCCAGGAAAAATATGCTTGAAATAACCACCTAAGAATAGAAGCACATTTAACTGCATGTATCACTGCTTAAAGTGATACCACTTGCAGTGGGTCCTGTTACACTGAAAAGTTTTTCTAAGAAGGTAACATCTTACCTTATTTACTGAGCCTTTGTTACTTCTATTGTTCCATTAGGTGGAAGCACTGTGGTCAATGAAAGGACTTCCAGTTCAGGAGCATCAAAAAAGTATGCCTACATTAATGGGGAGCAAGAGGGAGATATCAGAACATCATGAATATCACAATCCTATATATTTGTACAGGGAGTCCTCAATGTGTCACCATTCGCTTAGCGATCATTCAAAGCTACGACAATCCCCCCCAAAAGGTATCTGCAACCTGGATTTGAAGTTGTGATGGTTGGCCACCACCCCATAATCACATAATCATGTTTTGGGTATTCGGCAACAGGTCCACATTTATGGAGGTGTCCCACAGATAAGTGATCATGATTTACAACTTTTCCATGTACTTCTGGTTTTTACCAAAAATGTCCATTGTGGACAATGGATTTGCTTAGCAACCACAGCATTCAGTTAATGACTACCACAAAAAAGCTTATGAAATCGGGTACAGTCATAGGATGAACCGCTTCATGATTGGCATGACTTAGGAGTCTAATTCCATGCTCAATTACAGTTATCAATCAAGGACTACTTGTAATGTACATGGGCAGGGAATAATCAACATAGAAATAACAAAACATTCAAAGATGACCAAGATAGAAGATACAGATATGGGAAAACAATACCAAAACACTATAGTAGATCTATCTGAAAAGTATAGTTACAGGTAGCCCTCAACTTACAGAAGTTCATTTAATGACCATTCAAAGTTACAATGGAACTGAAAAAGTGACTTATCACCATTTTTCACACCTACAACCTTTGTAGCATCTCCATGATCATGTCATCAAAATTTAGGTGCTTGGCTACTGGTTCATACTTATGACCACTGCTGTTTACCACAGTCATGTGATCACCTTTTGCAACCTTTTGACAAGCAAAATCAATGGGGAAGCCAACTTATCAACTGTAGTGATTCATTTAACAATCATGGCAAGAAAGGTTGTAAAATTGGGCAAAATTCACTTAACAAATGTTTCATTTAACAGCAGAAATTTTGAGATCAATTGTGGTCATAAGTCGAGGACAGCCTATAGTAAAGATGATAAAGGAAATAAGCCAAAAGTTACTTAGTAATTGAAAACTCTGTTAATTCTCTCTCCAACGAGCCTCGTGGGTTCCCTCCAACAAGCTTCTAGAGATATTTAAGTCGCATGGTACACTTACATGCATATAGATACATACGAATATACAATATATACTGTAACTTTCCAACTATTTTGAATGGGTTAATTAGACATGTCATTGTCTAAATCTACAACAGCTAATCAAATCTAAATAAAATCAATATTGAAAAATAAAAATGGATTAACTGAAAGTAATTCTTGACAAGTTGAGAGCTGTCATACCAAACAACCAACAGCCAGTAAGGCATGAAGAAGGACAACTGTCACAATTGTAGCCAATGCGATTCTCCGGTTGTCATCTCTAACGGCAGGCCAAAATGTCATTACTAGAACAGATCCTGAAAGACACAGAGCAAATGCCACCAAAACCCATCGGAGAATTTTCTGTGGAATGATCCATAAAATCTGCAAAGGGAAAAGGCAAGAAATAAAGTCCTTTACTGACTGCAAAGTAAACATTTTAATCTGCTATCTATCAGCATCACCTGTGATGGAGAAACCTGCCATGGAGGAGTAGCACAGTTGTCTCATCTTATCTGCACCTCATCACATGACAAGGAAGCCTGTGGAATCACATATAGGAGCCCTATATCTTTGTCCAGTCAAACAGTTGTAGCCTCTCTATCAACACACATTTGTGAGAAGAATGGCTATTGTCTCTGTCACCTTCCAGACATTTTGAAACCTTTCCCCAACTTGAGGCCCTCCTAGTAGGTAGGTAGGGAATGCAATCCCTAAGGTTCTCAGGTGCCATTACTAAATCAAGAAGTAATAGACTAAACAATTAAATTATGTCCCACATCACTTAATACGGATCTGTCAGTTAAACTTTGCACATGGAATATCAAAAACTGATACTGGTCTATTTAGCTATTACACCTGTTCTTCCTAAAATACTTAATTGTACAATACTTACCGCTGTTGGTATATAAATGAAGAGTGAATAGCCATAAACACACACAATTTCAAGGAACGAGTAGGAAACAATGTTCATAACTTTATTGTTTCTCCACATAAGGAATCCCCAGAGAGCAAGAGGAACTAGCCAGGCGTAAGCATAGATGGCTGTCGCAGCTATGGAGACTATGAAGAGATGTATTTTAGGATTACAATTCACTTCAAGATTAACAGGCATTTACATCATAATATGTTCGGCTTCATAAGCTGCAGAGTAAACTATGCAAGAACCAGTGATATCCCTCCAGATTTTCTTTAAAACTTATTAATCTAAATGAGGACCTTCAGTCTATATACCAAACCTTGGAAAATGATAATTTTTCTATCCCATCACTTGGGGGGGGGGGGAAAGGAATTAAGTGTTGAAATCAGTGACTGAAATCATCCCTAAGCCTCCGGCTCATACAATTTAATATTCATATATTTAGAACTTTGCTTTTCAATTCTATTTGCTGCTTTGACTACTCGCCAGAGTTGACATTAGGGCATGTGTTAGGTAATAAATAATATACTGATTTGCCAGGGAATGTGTAGATTCTGAGAGAGCCTCTTCATGTGCCCATTAGGAACAGAAAGCTGTTTTGGGGACCTCAAGATGGGCATGTATCTTACTGTCCTTGCATATCAATGTGCCAAGCTACACATCTTTTAAAATGGAAACCCCCTGGATAAATGAGCAATTCATGACAGAACTACTAATTAAAGAATTTAGCAGGACACAAAGTTAGAGTCTATGGCAATATAATTATAATTATATCTAATTTGACAAGTTATTTGTTTCTTAGTTTATGTGAGGGGTGACATATCACCTTGCTGATCTTCTCACCAGTACTGAACCCATACATTCTGGTACCACAAAGTGGACAATGACACAACTGGTCTTTTCTTGCCTGGGATAGATCCAGGAACCACTTGCTCCAGGCTGGTTGAGAATACATCCTGGCAGTTAGCAGAAGCAGCCAAGCAAATGCATCTCTTTTACCAGCGATTACTCATGTTGATGAGCTTGGCATCATGTTCTCTTCCTAGACCCCATCACAGGAATTGGGTCTCTTCGCCCTTCAGATGTTTGTGAGCTCCTCTCTTGCCTTCTTCTGAAGTCAAAGCTGTACAGATGCTATACTTCTTGCCCATGCACCTTTCACCTTTTGGCTACCTAGAGCTAGAGGCACTGATTCCAGGGTTTGGCTGCAATGCCAAGCCTCCTGTGGGTGGTTTACTTGAGCTCAGCATGTCCAGTTTGTTTTCTGTCCTGAATGATACCTCTAGAGTGAGTGGTGCTTCTCCTCCCTGTTGGAACATGGTATAGATTCCTTCCTCCTGCCTCCTCTGAGAATCAGCGTTCCTTGCCTGCCTTTCAACATTCTGGCTACAAAGAAATCTGCAACCTTCCTCAAACTGGTTCACCACTATCCCTGCTACCGTACTCTTCCACTGAATAAAAACTGAATAGATACAAATTGTTTGAAGTAATTTTACGAACCTTTGCGGAAATCTGGCACATAATGAAAATCACGTTTACCCAGATGGATGAAGAATTTTGAAAGGTTACCGCTAATTGCAACAGCAAAGACTAGTGTGGCACATATCCAAAATGGACCTTAATTGAGACAAAAGCAAATTCCCATTTTAGTTTGACTGACTTATTTGTATTCAGCGCAAAAGCGGAGAAAATCCCTTATTCAAAATTATATTGTTTGCACATACCATAAAGATCAGGATTACTCCGAACGTAGAGTCTCACGAAGTTTTTCCCTGGCACTGGAAATACAGAACCTTTGATTCTGTCCAAAACCTGATAATAATTAAAGCAGCATAGATCATATGGCTAAAGATAAATAAACTGTTTAGATTAAAGAAATACTGAACACATTTTGGATTTAACAAAACCATCTATACATTGCCCCATTGGAAATCAGGATCTTGGGCAAATTAAGTATGGTTTATTCAGTCAGAAATAAACAATGTGCAACATACTGCTTGCATTCATACATCAAGAAACCAAAAGCAAACAAATTACATTATGATTTGGATAATTAAATCCAGCCATTTTCCTTCTAATTTTTTTTAAAAGCCTTGTTAGTTCCCTTAATCATAGGTTTGGTTTGCAAATAAGCTAACTCGTAAATTGGTACATGCTTGCTTTGAGCATTTAATGAATACAGCCATTGTAGTTTAATGTTAGGTGTAAGCCTGGTTGCTTTGAATTCTGAATAACACATACAATACTATTTTAAAAATAGCACAATATGGTGATGGCTATAAGTGAGAGAAAACAATAAAGGTTCCCTCTAAGCAGGAAATAAAGGTTTATTAGATCAACATTACATGCATGCTAAGGTATGCCAATGGACAGTTAAGTGATTGATTCAAAGATCAAACAAAATGGAAGGAGTATGCTGAATTACTGTATAGTAGAAATGTCAACATCCAAGATTCCTTAGGAAATATCTCTCTCTCGCAAAAACATCTAGTACTAGAAGAAGTTAGCTACAGAATGTCACGGAATACCCATAGACATATGGCAAGCAACAGGAGAAGAATCAGTCATGGTTCTAAGCAAACTATGTCAGCAAATCTGGAAAGCCATGCTGAAGAACTACAATCTGTGAAGTGGCCAATAGATTAGAAGAGGTCAATCTACATTCCAATACTAAAAACAGGCGACTTAATGGAACATGCAAACTATTGTACATATCCTTAATTTCACATGCTGGCAAAGCAATAGGTCATACAATGTAGACAAGAGCCCTACACTGGAAAAAGAAATGCCAAATGTCCAAGATGGTTTTTTAAAAAGGACGAAAAACATGAAACATTATGATGGTTGCATTATCCTATGGTCATGTGATCATCTTCTGTGACCTTCTGACAAGCAAAGTCAATGGGAAAGCCAGATTCACTTAACAATCAGGTTACTAACTTATTACCTGCAGTGATTCTTTTAACAACTGTAGCAAGAAATGTCATAAAATGGGGGGAAAATCACTTAACAAATGTCTCACTTAATAACAGAAATTTTGGGCTCGATTATGGTCATAAGTCGAGGACTATTTGTATGTAGAATAAGAAAAATCTTGAACAATAAGTCATGAAAAAGTGCAAACATGATGATCATATCTACAAAGTTCTATTCCAACTATTTAAATTTGCAGAGAGAAGCAATGGACATTTGGAAATGTTTTCAAAAGGAATAGTCATGTATACCTTTTTGTTAAATCACATATGGACAAGGAAGTAGCAAAATAAATACAGAGCAGGATCTGCTATGCAGGATTGTCTCACGGAAACAAAAAAACCCTATTTCATTAAAGTAAAGACATTATGCACAAGGTACACCATACGCATATGTGGAGATCACAAACCTGGTACGTATCCACATCAAAAAATGTCTGATAATATTCAAATGTCCAGAATGGAGCACTTTTCTTCTGCCCAGCAAGCAACTGGAAGATAGGATTTTAAGAAGAAAGTACAGGTTTATTTCTTATTCAAAAATATTATTGTCACATACAAACAATATCACTTTTGTTAGAAACAGGACCCTCTCCAGAAAAAGTTGAATTTGACATTTGTGCTGGAAAGCAGAGCTTTCAGGAAAATCTATGCCATATATTCTATGTTAGAGTTACTTACATTATGTTAAATCTACAAACTCATCTCACTGAAAGCACATGCATGTAGTTTTGCCAAGTCTCTTGTCAGAAAGAGAGACAAACTGGCATCAACTTGGCCAAAGCCCAATAATTTTGATCACGCTCTAGTGAATTAAAGAATATATATGTATGCATGACTGGGAATGATGAAATGATTTGATTCATGGTTTGACCCAAACCAAGTTTTTACCCATTTCTTTATTCCCAGTCATATGTGCATATATATTCTTTCAATTTCTAGGCTAGATAGCTATGAGTTTACTCAACGTATCTCAAAGTCTGTATATAGGAGTTCAGATTTAAAATTAGAGGCAATTAAGTAGTGTCACTAAATTTTTGTCTATTGACAAGGACAAAAATCCCTTCTAAAGTTCTTGGAGTGGAGATTTATATCCAGTTTGCATTGCTATTAGAAGTGAAAAAACTCATGCAGAATATCCTAAAGTTAAAGTTAATCATAATCTGTTTATACATAAGTGGATGCCCTTAATATTGACTTATTGAACCAGAAACGCAAACCAAGATTGTAACAATGGCAACAACATCTTTGTACAGTGTATCAGCACAATGCTAATGGATGATTCAAGGCAATAACACTATATTAAGGGGAAAAATCCCTCATCCCATTAGATGGTTTCTAGCTGTGATCTAAATTTATAGTATATGAATCATCCCAAGACTATTCTAGTGTGTCTCTTTCCTGCAGAGAGTTGTCCTTAATAGTTTCTACTGCTTTTTTATACACAACTAGCTGAGTACCTGGCGTTGTCCGTGGTTTGTGTGTGTGTATGTCTCTCTCTCGGATTTGTCTCCCTCTCCCCCTTCTCTCTCTTATTTTTTTCCTGTTTGTAATTGTGGCACTTCATTTTCCCATTTGTC
>JANHFQ010002497.1:63603-74363 GCA_032468035.1 Aparallactus werneri
GCCATGCCCACCAAATTGGCCACACCCACCCAGTCACATGGTAACCTAGCCATGCCCACCCAACCGGTCCGGCCCCCAGCAGCCTGAGGGACCATGAATTGGCCCCCTGTTTAAAAAGTTTGAGGACCCCTGCTCAAAGCCCACCGGTAGAATCCCAGATCCTGCTGGCTGGGGATGATGGGAACTCCCTTTCTGCCCCAATTTCGGTAAACAATTGTTTCAAGAAAATTCAAGCCGCCGAGAAGCTGCGGCTGGAGTCCGTCCGCCCGTCCCTCCCAGCCTTGTTAGTTCTGCAAAGTTCTTTTCTTTGAACGCTGATCGTTCTCCTCTACTTTTCAAATTTATGGAAGGCTAAACAAATTGCCCTGGCAAGGAGAGAAGGCTGGAAAAATCAGCCGAGGAGCTGTGTGACGGAGATAACATTTGAATTGCATAATTTACAGCGTGCATAAAGAGCAATTCTTTTTGGTTGGGTTATCCTTCTCCCCGGCTGAATTTTGCCTGTCGGAAAATGGTGGAGGAGGAGGAGAATGAAAAACGGACCCTTAAAAGCTCCCAAAGCCCACAGAACAGGTGGTCCTTGACTTACAACAGATCGTTTAGTGGCCAAAGTTACGACGGCGCTGGGGGAAAAATGTGACTCTTAAGGCCGTCTTTTCACATTGATGACCGTTGTGTCCTCCCCGTGGTCACTTAACGACCGTGTTACTCATGATACGTCTGCTGATGTTGACTTAACAACTGTGGGAAGGAAGGTCAGGAAATGGGAAAAATGTTCACTTAAGTGTCTCACTTAACAGCGGAAAATTTGGGCTCAATTGTGGTTGTAAGTCAAAGGCTAACTGTATTGCTTCCCTTCCCTGAGAATTTTCTCCTTCTAGCTTTTTTCAATCGCTATCCTAAGGGGAATGGTGCATGAATTCATACTCTCCAAGGCCTCAGAATAATAGCTACAGGTAGTCCTTGATTAACAACCACAAAAGAGTCCAATAGTTCTGTTGCTAAGCAAGACAGTTGTTAAGTGAGTTATGCCCCATTTGACAACCTCTCTTGCCATAGTTGTCAAGTGAATCACTGCAGTTGCTAAGTTAATCTGGCTTCTACTATTGACTTTCCTTGTAGGAAACCAACTGGGAATGTTACAAATGGCAGTCATGAACCCGGAACAATGCAGCTGGCAAATACATGCCAGTTGCCAAGTGCCCAAATATTGATCACGTGACCATGGGGATGCTGCAATGGTCATAATTATAGAAAAACAATCATAAGTCACTTTTTCAGTGTTGTCTCTTAATTGCTTCTGTTAATTCCATCATTGTTATACGTTCATCTAACTTTGAACAGTCACTAAATGAATGACTATAAAAGAAGGATTATTTGGATTAGTAACTATGAGAGAAAAGTCCTCTGAGTGTGAGATGGGGTCTACTGAAGCTTCAGCTGTTTTCCCCTTCTGCACATGTGTTGTCAGTTTGACTGGCAAGTAGTCTTTGCAAATGGCAAATCTTTCCTGACGCCAGCATTTCCTTAATTCTGGCCTTTAGCTGAGGAATCTCCAAACTTGGCAATGTTAAAGACTTGTGGACTTCAGCTCCCAGAATTTCCCAGCCAGCATAGCTGACTCAGGAATTCTGGGAATGGAAGTCCACAAGTCTTAAAGTTGCCAAGTTTGGAGATCCCTACCCTAGGTAGTCAAATCATCTTCCTTCTACTGAATCCCAACCAGAAATCACCCTATTGCAGGTCATTGAGACCACCTATACTTTGGGGGGGGGGGGAATCCTTCACAAGCCATCAGTTTCTGCAGTGGAAATTAAACATATCATCCAGACTTTGAAATTGAACAAAGTACCTATGGTATCTTTACAGACTTGGTGGGAGCCTCTGCTGGCAGACTTGCTCCTTCGTGTGAACAATACTGGTCTTACTCCAGCAAGATAGAAAGTCTTCATCATAGTGCAAATATATATATAAAAAGGCAACCAGGAGGAACCCCCCCCCAAAAAAAATCTACAGGCCCATAAGCTGTATTGACTTTGGCCAAGATGTATACCAAACGTCTCCTAAACAAGATAAAATACTGGTTCTTATTAGCAGAAGAACAAACTGGATCAGACCTGACTGTTTTACTACCGGTAATGTTTTCACATCATCTTATAACCAAGTATGAATCTGAAGGCGAACAACTCTTTGCATCCTTCACTGATCTCAGTGTAGCATTTGATTCAATATGAATTTGAATTTTATTGAATTTATTGTTTATTGTCATTGTACATACTATATATACAGTATACACATACAACGAAAGTCACAGAGTTTCCGAATAGATGATTCTTTGGAAGAAATTGGCTAAACATAAAGTCTAGACAATTATATCTGGTTAAGGCCTTTTATGCAAACACCAACCTAAAAGTCTGTACAGACTAAAAGTGCCCTCACACAAAATATTCCCACCTATAAAACTATAAGGCAAGAATACAGTTTGGGACAAATGCTCCTTAATTTCTATGTCAACGACATGCCAGGATTTCTCTTTTTTTCCCCTGAAGTATACATGACCAAGATTTCTAACAAACCTATTAATGTTTTTAATACACTGATGACATTGTTCTGTGATGTATTCTCAAGTTGGTCTGAGAGGTCTTCTCTAAAAACTATCTACATTATTGTGTTTTCAATATGTTAAAAATTAATTAGCCAAAAGTGGTAGCATTTGGCAATTAACATTTGTATCTGAATATATAGAACACATTAAAGCCTTTTCATACCAAGGGGTGATCTTTACCAACACAGGATCATGAATAGATCACTTGAAACAATGTGCAGCCAAGGCTAAAGTCATTAAATGTATCATTAAAAATGCTCAGCTATAATAAACATCCTGGCATTCTGATTAGATATATGAGGCCAAAAACAATCTGTACTAAACTACGGGGCAGAATTGTGGGGCCTACTAAAACCCTTCCTACTCATACAGGGTGTCCTTGATTTATAATCATTCATTTAGTGACTGTTCCAAAATTGCAATGCATAGGAAAAAATGACTTATGACCATTTTTCACATAACTGTTGCAGCATCCCTGTGATCAAAATTAGGAAGCTAGGCTTGTATTTATGACAGTTGCAGTATCATAAGTGCATGTGACCAAGGTGATCATGTGATTGCCCTTTGCAACCTTCTGACAAGCAAAATCAACAGAGAAGCCAGATTCACTTTAACAACCATGTAACTAACTTAAGAACTGCAGCAATTTACTTAACTGTGGCGAAAATGGTCATAAAATGAGCCACGGTGTTGCTTAGCAATGGAAATTTTGGACTCAATTGTGGTGTAAGTCAAGGACTACCTGTTAAAAAGACAGAGCCATTTCTTAAGATCTGACTTGGGAACTGTCTTGGAACACTTCAACCTCTGTGATCGGAGCCGAATTAGCTATGCAATCTATTCAAAGCCTTTAATTGTTGGTGGAAGACCTTACAAATGGATCCTTGTAAGTTACTCCAACTCTGTTAGTCAAGGTTCTGGCCTTCAGTGGAGTAAATGAGGTTTTTAAAACTATGATGGTGCTGCATGGTCTATCACATTCTTACATATTTTCAGTTGGACAACAAGCCAAACTGGCTGGATGTCAGTGCTGGATGTCAGTGTTCAAAAGAGTTGTTTATAAGCGCTAAATCTCTAAAATGGTTGGCCAAGAACAAAAAGGGCATTCAACGCAGAAAAATACTTGATTATTATCCTGACACAGAGACAAAAATGGTCTTTTCCAGGAAAAGCTTCAAACTGCTGGGTTCCATGTAAAATACAAGAAATTCTAAAAATACCATGTTGGGAAAGGAAGTGCATAGTGATGGACTAGCTATAAAAGAGATTACATATATACTGTATTTATATGTCTCAGCCAACAGCCTGGTATCTATGGTATATATCTTATATGGTATATATATCTTATATATTTATAACTTAAAACAGTTCACTGGGATCCTAACATTAGATTGTCTTGCTTCATTCAAGGGTAAATGTAAATATAGTTAGCAGCACCCCAAATTTATAATTCAGGCTGCTCAAATGAGAAATAATATTTTAGAACAATTTGGGTTTGATGCAGAGGTGAAGAACATTTTAAAAATATTTTGATGTGCAAAATAATTGAATGTGTTTTATTCTTTTGATATGACAGTATGTTTTGAGTTTGACATTATTCTGCCTAATGAATAAAAATAACCTTATTCCTCTTCTTTCCACTGGATGGCCAACCTATGTACTGCATCTTGGGAGAGGATTCTTAATGTTTTTACTCTGATTTATGTTTGGAAACCAACAGAACCTGTAAAGTATAAATAAATTCACCCGAAGATTCTCTTTCCATTCAGCTGTTGCACCTGTACTTTACCTGGATAAAGCAGATCCGGCCACTAATACACATACTCAAATCTGATTACTGTAATATTGGAACTGCTTTTGAAAAGAGTAAAAAACTTCAGTGCAAAATGTAGGCCATATTGATCCCATTATTCCAGGTTGTTCTAATTGCAGTTCTTCTAGTTTGGTGCACTGATATCTAAGAAGCTGTGCAATTGTGCATGATCCTCCAACTCCATTCAGGACAAATAGACAAGATTCAACAGGAAGCTGGCTATTTTCTTGAGAGTCCATTTTAGAAATTCCTTCCTAGGAACATATTAGAGATTATATTCCTACACTTTAGAGATTATCTTTAGAAATTGTTTTCTTACTTCAACAAGCTTTCAGTTTGTGTCTTGTTACTTTAATGTTTTTTTTCTTGTTCTTTTCATATTGCTGATTATATTTTAAGTGGATATTATTGTATTGTTAATTCAGGGACAGAAAACAGCCATGAATATTTTTAATACATAAAATGTTATCTTTATCAGCTTATCTGCACCCAGCTATCCACTGATAAACCGTTAAACAGAAAAGGGAACACAATCTATTTCTCAAAACATTTTTGTTAATAGCACTTGCAGATGACATTGTTTCCACTGATCCAATCTCTCCAAAAAGCCTTGAAATCAGCTGTGTGGTTGTTTTTAGTTTTGTTGACTTGAGAAGGCAATCTGTGCTCCTTACAGCTGACTGGTGGAAATATGAAAATCAGTAGCAACTACAGCACCTTCAGAAGTAAGAAAAATCTCCTTGTTCCACTCTTCACAGAAAAGGTGAAAAATAGCTACACTCCATTTTCTCGCTATGCCAAATGCTTTTATCAGGCTATTTAAAAAAAATAAATCAGAACAATTGGAATTGAAGTGAAAGCTGCCAGACTGTCAAGACTTGAATCTGGCTGCATACAAATTTCCAACAAAAGCTGTAATGATGGCATGTCACCACAATTTTATAAACAGGTGCTCAACCCATGATTGCAGGATGTAGGATAGGTCCTGTCTGTATACGTCTGTTGAAGGAGGAAATCATGGCTCAGTTAACCCCCAGAAGTTGGCCAGTCAAATGAGGCTATTATGTAAACAGAAAAGATCAGTCTTGCTACCATAATTCTCTTTTGATTTTTAGATGCATGTGAAATTGACTTGATGGATTAAGATCAGTTTTTCTAAAAAGGGTGCCTGTGAAAGCTATTAGAGAAAGCAGGACACTGGTAAAGAGCAAGAATACCCACACTTCACAGAAGTTTTCAACTGCATCTGAGTGAAAAGAGGATTGGCTCAACAGTACAAGGGAGACGCCACTAGATGAGCACAACTGTGTTGATGCCAAATCATTGCAAAATCCATATAACATTATCGTGTCCAAATATAAACCTCTTATAGGTGTAGGTTGAAAACAAGGAAATTGGGGGACAGGGAAATACATAGGGGGCCTCCTTACTAAAGGGTCCCAAGAGAAAAGGCAATGTTTTATTCAGCTCACTCAGTGTATAAAGGCGATAACTGTAAAGAATACTCACAATCACTCCTTGTACTACCCACTTCTGCTACAATGCATCTTTCTTTGGTACCAATATCAACTTGGCATCAGGGAATACCAGAAAAAAAGAATTAAGAACAAGCCAAATATTTATGTATTTAGCACATTTTGTTGATCCCACCAGAAAGACTCTCTGAGCCACAAATGGTGTAAGCTACAGCTGCAACCCTTGCAGCAATTTCGTGCATGATCACTAACACTACACAATCATTCTGCGCAACTCTGGCCTGCCCTCAAGAATACTTCCATATGATAGTAGCAATCTACCTGACATTTACAAATTTGCATTATAGATGGAAAATAGACTTTGTCTAGTTGGATTGAAGCATCAGTCTAGCATAATCTAAAGCCAACTATGATTAGTTTATTGGTTTAACCACGGCTATAGAATAAGCCACAACCAACCATATCAACATATGTTAAGGTATTGCTTACAAATCATAACCTTGGTTTACACAAGTTAAGCAAACTATATTATGGCTTTGCAGGTGACATGAACCCAGCTTCATGAACAAAACTGGGAACAGACATGCAAGTTAAACTTCACATATACAGGTGACTTCCTAATTCCTTTCCATGTGCCAATAGATGTACCTAAGTTAATAAGTGAACTGTCCTTTGCAAACATGACGAATGGACTCATATCACATTCTAAATCAAAAACATTTCAGTTTTGAAAACGTTGCTTTCTCTTTTCCATCCGACGTTAAAGAACCAATACAAGCAAGTTCTTTTCTCCCAGATCCTTTTCACCAAGAAATTACTGTTTCTAAGAACAAAAATCACTAATTACTAAAACCACAAAAAGTCTACATAAATATAAAACATGTACAAAAAGACAGATATGATAGAATTAAAATAATAATAATGACAAATTAAAATCTGTTCGATGAATCATGTCTGAACAAAAGGGGAAAATGTGGAGGAGTCTGGTTTTGTTCTTACAGTACTAAAAAAAATACAGCTGTGCCCTTACATACCGGTAATATAGTTAGTTATAAATGAGGCCATCAATTGCATTCTTTCACTCCTATGCCTTTCAAATGGACTGCAGCTACAAATCTCAGAATTTAAAATTATGACTATGGAATGGCTGAACCATGAACTTAAACAAATCAGTTTCTTCCTTTTTTCTTCAGTGCCTTCCCACTATTGTTACTAGTTATCTAGTCTTGAAGTGCCCAAAACGTATTTCTTAAATGATCAAGATCCAAAGCTGAATCCTGAGTTCTCACAAGGAAGTGCCTATCAAAATTAATAGTATTGGACTAGCTCAGTGGCACTGAACTATGCTGTTCCAACTAGATTGAAATATGGCCTAACAACACCATCTTCAAAGGATAAAACCAGTGTCTAAGCACTTCAGCATTTTGACTAAGAGCATTTTTCAGGAAATGAGGTCAATTTCCTTATGACAGCCTAATTGCTTTCTGGCTGAAGGTCGAGGCAACTTGATTAATGTAGCACTTGGTAGAGGCCAACATATTCTAGAAATGACAAAGCAAAGACCAGGGTGATACTGATTTGCAATGCACCGATTTCTTCGCTTGATTCCTCCTTTCTTTTTTGTACGCTCTGAAAATCTAATGCATTAGTACTCTCATCCGAAAAAGCATGCCAAGCTATTACTTCTTTCCTCCACTGCAGACTCAACCACCCCTAAAAATACTGCCCACACTGATCCTACAAATCAGCTTTGCTTTATTTCCCCACAAATCTCTAATACAGAAGTTATCATCCATACAGGTAGTCCTTGACTTATGTCCACAATCGGGACCAGAATTTCAGTCACTGAGTGATGCAGTTATCATGTGAGTCATCACATGACCGGACCTAATTTTGCTGTCATTGTTTACTGCAGTTACTTAAGTGAATCATAGCGTTATTAACAAATCTGACTTCGGCCATTGAGTTTACTTGTTGGAAGCCAGCTGGGAAGATTACAAATCATAATCATGTGACTGAAGGATCCTGCAACTAACATAAATGTAGTTTCTGAAAAAAAGAAATATATAAAAAAGTGACTTGCAACCTGCATCAACCTTTATATAAATAAAGGTTACAAACAAATCTCTCTTCCTCTCAAGTCCCATTTAGTTGAGCTCCATATCCGACTTATTCTTTTTTTTGCAAAAGAACTATTGTTGCTTCCTGGGCTCCTACCATGCTATTAAGCTGTCTGTCTGTCTGTCTGTCTGTCCGTCCGTCCGTTCATCCAATGTGTATGACATGCACATTTCTATTGTTTCAAAAATCAACAATGCTGTTTGGATTACAGAGTTGCGGAGGACGTTTTCAGGAGTAATATTAATTTTGTTCTCTTATTCCACCATCCTGTAACACCTTGCTATGTGTTACAATGCTAAAAACTCAGTGCTTGGCTATTTGCCCAGAAACTACTGTAAGTGCAGTATTGTTTTGTGGCAGAACAGAAGGAGATGTTCTTTTTTATTATCATTCTCTCAAACAGTAATCTTAAAGAGGGCCGATTCTTCGTTACCCCTCTAATTCTAATCCTCTCCTATTCCAAGATGCAGTCTTTTCAATATGGTATTCTTCAACTGTTCTGTATATAATGAGTGACACCATCCAATGTTTTGTTCCCCTTCCAGTATGCAGGTGCATCTGAGCCAAAGTAAGAATTTTGTGGAATTTCTAAGTGTGCCCAGTACTACTTTCGTATTGATTCCTGCTATGTTATGCTATGCTATGCTATGCTATGCTGTCCTAGCCTATCCTAATGTCAGACTACTAAGAAATAAAGCAATAAATTTTGGTCAATAAATTTTGATTACTGCTTGTCTCATCAGGTCAACATAGTTCCACCATATTTGCAATATTTTTATGGTCTTTCACATTCAAAACTTACACGAGTATACTTTGAAACTAGAAATTCTTTACCTTGATTTAAGCCTCATTTCTGTTTATTTCCTTAAACACACCCTGCGAGTTTCATTTTATACAGAGTTGTCTTTTTTCATGATGTGTTGATTTTAAAGTATGTGAAATAATTATTCTTGCTTTATAATCGAAGGATTCACTTCAAAATACCTTTATATGTTGTTGGACTCAACATATAGGACTAAACTAAACCCAATCACTTAAAGCAAATAAAGAGCAATAATTTGACAAAGATGTGCTATTTAAAATTATTAGACAGATAGAATCAAATCACTGTCATTACTGGATATAGTACTACTGTACACTCTAAAAAGCTATTTTTCAAATAGAAAATAGAATGGAAAATAAAAAATGAAAAAACAAACCACAAACAGTCAGAACTATAATTACACTAAAGAGATCAAGTTTTGTATCCACAACAAAACGTTGCAGAAAAAAATTAAACACCAGGGGACCTGAAATTGATCTCTGCAGGGTCAGACTACCTAAAATATTTTTGTTCTATGGTTCAATATATATCATAAATAATGTCAATCAGTTTCCCAGAGTAAATTATCAGCATTATACCAGCTTATCCAAAATATTCTAATAAATATGTTTGTTTCTTAAGGGTGAAGTCTTATACAAATTGCCTTTCAGGTATGCCCAATTATATATGCATCAAATCAAAATAAAAAAGGATTAAAGGTTTTTAAATCACTGGAATACAGAAAGGGTATTAGAAATTTATATCTCTAATACTTTGTCCCTTATTATTATCCTTTCCTGGTTTTCTTTTAGTTTTCTCTGAAAAAATGTCAACCAAAAATGAAAACAAAATGTGATCAGAAAAATCAAAGTAACTTAATCATACCATAAGCTGACTTAACTCTGTAGGAGTAATTAAATCAATTAAAAATAAAAGAGCAGAATACCTGTGGACTCAAATAATGTAATCAACATTGGTGTAAAAGGAAATAGATACAATACTGAACTTTAGTTCTCATTATCTATATACTAAAACTGCTTGTAACCTCCAATTGGGCAAAGCAATGCATCATAGAGCAATCAATTTTGAATCAATGTACCTCAAATGGGCTGCCTTAAAAAATACATCCAAAATCCTATGGGATGCAGGACTCCTGTGGGATTGAAATTTAGCAAAGGTGTGTGGCTGCGCTAGTGTTGCCACACTGTTGCACCAGTCATGGTCACATGACCATCATTTCCAACACTCCCTGCCAATTTCCCACAATAAATCTCAATGGGGAAGCTGTCAGGAAGTTGGAAGTTGCTCCCACTCCCATTTTTTTGCCTACCTGGGATCATTCTGGTTCTTTAAGTAAGGAATTATCTCTGAAACAGTGACCCAATAGGTCATGGGTTGTCTAGTTTTAGTTAAAGTTTGTCTTCCATATATTCATAGACTATAAAATCATCACTGGCCATTCTAGCCAAATCAAGGGGGGATTCAGTTCAGCAGCATCTGGAGAGATTATATCATTATCCCATTGTTTTGGAACTAGGTGCATTAAATCCGATATGTTTACCTTTATGAACTCGGAATATTCCCAAACTGAAAGGATTGTATAATACTATTTAGGCAGAGTAATTTGTATGACTTTTTTTTAAATTTGTACATTTAGCTCAAGATGGATTATATTGATACATTTCTCTTTTTTAAAAAAACCTGACATAGTAATTAAAGGTATATTTCATTCAGATCCTTGCAAATATGCCTACTAAAGCTTCAAAGATGAAGCAAACCTAAAACTGGAAACAGAAAAATCCACCATAATGCAAATACTTTCTATTTATATGTGTAAAACAGCTTATGTCATCAATAGTGCACTTTCACATGCATGATAAACAGAGACAGGCACAGCACTGCACAAATCCTAATAATACAGTCCAAAAATTATCCATTTCTTCC
>JANHFQ010002497.1:101112-114647 GCA_032468035.1 Aparallactus werneri
GATCAGAAAGGTCGGCAGTTTGGTGGTTCGAATCCCGAGTGCTGCGTAACGGAGTGAACTCCCGTTACTTGTCCCAGTGTCTGCCAACGTAGCAGTTCGAAAGCATGTAAAAATGCTAGTAGACAAATGGGGACTACCTTTGGTGGGAAGGTAACGGCGCTCTGTTTAGTCATGCGGCCACATGACCACAGAGATGTCTTCGGACAACCCTGCCTCTTTGGCTTTGAAACGGAGATGAGTTCCCCTAGAGTCGGAAACGACTAGCACGTATGTGCAAGGGAAACCATTACCTTTATAGGATCTTGCAGTAGGAATGGCTACCTAAAGAAAATAACCCAGTGGATAAAGGTAAATATCTAGAAATAATATCATTATTACCTCTTCCAAAGAAATAGGGTCTATTTTCAGGAGGGCTTAAGAAATATTAAATGGACAGAATCACAATTCAGAAAAGCCAAGCAATTTGCTTATTCTGCTTTTCATTTTGCTTATTTCAGCTTAAGTCCAGCATCTTGCTTTTAACTTAACCTCTTTAGCATTTTCCACCTTGCAAGGATCTCCCTATACTTTCTCACAACTTCCACTCCATTCCCTCAGCCCAATTGCATTTAGGATCAAGGACACTAAATCCTGGAATCGGGCTGCTCTGAACTGGGAAACGCATAGGTACCATTGACACATGGGGTGCCCCCCCCCTCAGCAGCAGTAGTTCACAGGAGCAAGCATTGTGGAAAGAGAAGAAAGGGGATGGGATGACCAAGGTGCTATTATTTCATGCTGCGGCTCATTGCCACCACCGAGGTTGGGTAAACATGCCTTCCCTTGTCAATCGACTCTGGTGTCGTCGCCCGTCTTGAACTTCTCAGAGAGAAGGCGGGAAAAGGTGCTTGAAAGTGTGCTTGAAAAGGACACAAGGAGAAACAGAGAATAAAGGAAGGAAGGGCGATGAAGGAAAGGAAGAACAGTGGACAGGAGCAAAAGACCTGAAAGAATAAGCAGGAAGCCGAGGGTCATGTTGCCTTTTGGGAAGAAAATCACAGTCCCTGGCGTTGGTTAAACGCAGCAGACGTGAAGCGGTTATACAATTAGAAGAGTGATGAGCAAATGCACCCAAATGCAGGCGCTGTGGTGAGAAACCCCCTGCTGGGAAGAGCGGGAGACAATAGGCTTGCTGCGGATCTTTCTGTCCTTGTTGGCGGCACTAGGACGGCCTCCCCGTGTGAACAGAAACCCGACCCATTTCAGCTTGGCTAGTTTTGGAAACGTAGCCTGCGTGGCCTGCCTGTCTTCCAGCAGGCTTATCCTTCAACACGATTCGTCCACCTTTTTTTACATGCTAACTTCCAACCCCTACAATGTCAGCTGTTTGGCTTTCACACGTGAAGAGATCCTGGATGCCCTCAGAGGTGTTGTGCAACTGGCTTTATGAACACGATGATAAGCCTGCAGATTTGAAAACTGGAAGGCCTCAAAGTTAGGAGGGAGAGGGGGCAGGAATGTAAGCTTTGGCCAACATTCCTCAACAGACCCGACCATTCTACTGAATGCATGACAAAAATCTGCCTTCTACTCAAATCTTTTGCCCCATAATAGGTCTGTATAAGGCTCTGAATTCTTTGCCCTTCATTATTCACCACAAACATCAAACGGTTTGTGAAATTGGGAAGCTCTCTCTCTCACTCAAACACACACACACACACACAAACACCGTATAGACACGATTAAAATATTTTTTAATCTAATATAATGGAATAATGCAGGCAATGAGAAGATCAAACTTTATTTGTCCATTCCAATTTCCCTAGCACGTTCCGTTTAACATTTCCAAATTTGGTAAGAAAGCCTGTTGGTCGATGCACATAAATTAATTCTCACCTTACCTATAAAGCAGGTAAGAATATAAAATGTAATTCCCCCCTATTCCCCTTCCTGGATTATGGGCGATAGAAAGCCAAGTTAAATACCATCTACAAAGACCGCTTATAATTCACATTTTAGCTATAGCGAATGGGATATACGTCGGCTTTTGAAATCCGTCCTACTAGTCCAAGAGATTCATATTGAAAAATTATGTCACCGAACCCAAATTAAAATATCCCTCAAAGGAAATGGAAAGGGTTTCGGGAAACGAGGACCCAACAGAAGGAATTTGCATAGAGTGAGTTTCCCAGTTGCTCACGGACGAATTCCTCTGGGAGAACGACCGAGCAACGAGGCGAAACGAGCACCTCGCTTCTCAGCGCCTTTCGGGCAGCGGGCACGCGGGGAAAGAGAGCTTGCCGCGGCTTCTGGGTGGGACTGCGCTCGGCAACGCAGGCAAGGGGCTTCAAAAATGTACCAGAGATCAGATCCCGTCCCCGTTTGCACGGGGGGCGCGTGCCGGGGAGAACCCCGCGGGGAAGTCTGAAGAAACAATTCCAGACGTATTCTATATTGGAGGTTCTTGAAGACAAGGCAAAAAAAAAAAGTTAAAATCGAAATTTGGCCGCGTGGGAGGCCGTTAAAACAATTTTTAAAATAGCAACCCTTAAGGGGTGGAAAAATAAACATTTTTGAAGGAGCGAATTGGGAGTCTGGTGGGCTAAAAGCGTCAAATGTGGGGGGCGGACTCATATTGCTAATGTGGAAGAACCCTAGGCGATAGCAGACAATGCAACTGTTCCTAGGAGGAAATGTGGGTGGATGGATAAAAAGAAAAGAAAAACCTCTCGCGCTTGCGCTTTGGCGCGTGCAAGGTAATTAAAGGTGAGAGGTGCCGTTTGGGGGAAATAGTTAAACGTGGAAAAAAGCGCGCGTGGTGCAATGAATGCAAAGCGAGGAGCGTATGGCTGAGGGGCGCGGGTGCGTGCCCTCCTAGTTTAGAAAAGAAAGCCTTGCTAAGTTCCTTTTTCATCCACGCCCCAGGCTGTGTAATTATATATAGTGACATGTTGCATGTCGCTCTTTCATGTGGCTGTTGTTACTGTGTAAAGGCACTGTGGGATTTCATGCATCATTGCCTCTACAGGAACATCCTTTTCATGCTGAAGTTTGCAGAGTTACTAAAAAGTGTACCACTACTCAGACACAACAAAAGCAACAGCTCTCTCCCATTCTCCCCCTCCCCCAGGAAAAACAAGCGGTAGTTCTCATGCTTTTTCAAAACATCCTCCACAATGGACTGATTTAACAACTGGATATACACACACTCCTGCAGCATTGCTTCCCCCCCCCCCCCTTCTGGGACATATGGTGGGAATTTATAATGAAAGAATGACAGTTTTTGAAACATAAATTGAAAGGCTGAAATATAAATCAAAGGCCAATATTAAACGTTTTTCTTTTTTACTTTTGAATTCCAGTAGGTTTAAAATGTTTATTAAGGTTAACATCCCAAAACAGATTTACTCAGGAGTAAGTAATATACTGGGACTGCAAAGTAATGTTAGGTGTGTGTATATTGCCTTTGTATCATTGTTGGACTAGAAGAAATATAAAGTCCACCTTAGATTCTATTATGATTGCTATAATAATTCTTTTTATTTTGCTTAAAGATTGTTCAAATCAAATTAAGTATTTGTTCAAATTAATCAATTTAACTATGCTTTAAGTTTTTAAAGATTAAAAAATTCAAAATAGCAGCACAAGTGGCCTGATTTCCTTTTTAAAAAATGTTAACCATTAATTTATTTAGAAATCCAATCCTATTAACTACTTAATGATTACCTACAAGCACATAAAATGGAATGGGGATGGTGTTAAGATTTAGATATAATTTTTGCCACAGCTGTGACTTATAATTAATATGTTCTTTTAATTGCCACTTTTATCTCCTTACCTGAATAGTATCTTTCTTGAGCTGTTTTGAACAGGCTGTAGAGAGGGTTAACAAATAGTAAAATAATATTGCCTGCAGTGAAAAGTAATTATTAGTAATAATGGTTGCATTCTGAAATTCCTAAAATCTCTAAACTATATTTAGTGGTAACAGATCTTTATGATTATAGAAATTTCTGAGGGCATCATGAGTGGCATTATTTATTTTTCATCTGCCTGTCATCTCCCTGATTAGTTTATTTTCAAAGTAGTATCTTTATATTAAAATAGTTTAAGGTGTACCAATCCTATCAAATATTTCCAAGACTAGATTTTATGCATTGTAACTAAATGATTTGTCACTTTTATTTATTGTCATTTTGTGAATATAAGAATCAAGGCCAGATGCTTACGCCTTTGATTTGGCATTAAAATAATGGACATTGCTTGTAAATAAAACATGGTTAGGATTGAATTATGTAGCTTACAGTACTGATTTAGAAGAATTCCACAGAATAAACACATATACTTGGAAACTGTAATAAATGGTAACTTCTTTCAAATAAATGTAGTGAAGATTTGGCTTTAAATTCTGCTAAAATTAATGGAAATGAGTGCTTGTGAATGATACCCTAATTGTAGACTTTGAATTGTATTCAAAAACCCAAAGAATTGGATTTGAGCCATTTTATATTCAACCAGGAGGGAAGATGAAGTAAACATACTTCATATGGGGGAAATAGATCAACAGATATTTCAAAGGAATATGTCATGTGTTAACTTTTAGATAGAACCTATTATGTTTTCTTAGTTCCAGTTTCTGTTTAGTGATGCTTAACTTGTAGATTTTAAGTTAGGCCCATAAATAAGCTTACTGTCTGAAAATTATGCAATCAAAACAAAGAAAAGCTTTACGATTTATAAAAAGTCACCTTTTTATAGTAAATCAGTAATTCAGTTTAAAAATATTCCTGAGTATTACGATTACTTGAAACCCATTTTGTGAAACCTATGTGGATGTACAGTAGGTAGTAGTGATGACATAATGATGGAAGACATACCAATAATGGGATAGTTTATATATGAATGAATGAATGAAACTGCCTTTAAATTAATTAGTTCATTTATTTAGTTGTTTACTGATTTTCTCTAGCAAGGGGAAACTGAACTGAAATGCCAGGAGTTTTCTTTGATGCAAAGAATTTCTGAGAATGTATCTTGTTATCAAGGAGAAAGATTCCTTGTGTCTGATATCTAATTATAAAGCTGAGTGCATGCTTCAAAAGTGATTCAGAAGTGCTTTTGATTTTGTACAAACATAGCATGTATTGACTGTTCTGCCAAGCATGCTATCTTTATTTCAGGCATAAGCCTTGAAAACTAAAATGCTGCTGTTTTAAGAATCACGTTGAGTTGGTTCCACAAAGCAGCAGCATTATTTTATCATGCTCATGGAGAAGGCCCCAAAAAGAGAATGCGCTTAGCAGTTGGGTTGCTTGTACTTCTTCCCAGTCATTTTCAAAATGTGCAGTATGGTGTGCCATAGTTCAGAAAAAGGCTTAATACTTCCATGGCAGGTTTGCTGTTATAAGTGAGTTCTACCACTCTCTTTGCTTAAATTTTATAGTCAATTTGATTTCTATATACTGTATTCCATTTGATAATGGTGTAGATGGATAGATGGAAATTGTTTTTGATCTCCAATGTCATTTTGGGTTTATAGATTATAGTCTCCATTTCCCTTATCATTAATTAAATTTTGTATTTCAGTCGCCAACCACAAACAGTCCATCTTGCTTTCATGTTCTATTAATTACAACTTTACCTTGACTATAAACCTCATTGGCCTCCTCTTCTGCATAAGTGAGTGGAATATAAACTTGAATAATAGAATAATCATATTAAAAGTTTGTCAGCAAACTGATATTATTCAGTCAATAATTGCATTTTACCCAAGTACTTTTGCAAGATCCTTCTTATAATAGAAATACCATTTACTTTTTATGTGTTCTGAGAAGTAAACACTATAATCTTATGACTGAAAGTATTTAATTCCAATCCATTTTAATTTTTTTGTTCTTAATATGACAATGTCTAATGTCTAATCGATTCATTTCACCTTGTTAAGCTTTTCCATGTTCATGTATCTTAGGATCTGATTTTCCCTCTGTAATTCTGTTTTTGCAGCTTTGAATTGTTAGTTGGTTTTCTCTGGTTGGTTTCCTCTTTTAGCCTTCCAAGTTGCCTGGCCATGCAATCTGCTACAGCACAACTGGCAAGGCCTATGAAATGGATGTGAAATCCCATAAATCAAAAACATTTCAAAAGCAACCAACTGACTACTAAAGTCTCTTGGTACTACTGTAGCACACAAACCAACTAAAGCCCTCTTAAACATCTCAAGCCAATCAAAAGATTCAGTAACACAAGAGTAATAAAATAGTCATCTACATCATACAGTGTAAGCACTGTAACAGCCTCTGTTGTATGTAGGACGAAAACATATTAATGAACACCGACTAGCAGCTATAACATATGATGAAAATATAACGTAGAAAGACTTAATCATAGCTTCAACGGAAAATACATTTAGTATTTTAAAAATTTTGGGAGAGCCAGTTTCAGAAGGGGTGGGAACTAATGTAGTAAGGTGTTAATCAGTATTCAACTAGGGGGGATAATATGTATTTATGTGTTGCTCTATTTTTTAATGCACCCTTTTAATATTTTGATTGTTTTGCGTTTTCTCTTATTTGTGTGGTTTTTCTTGAGTTTTGTATTTTGCATTTCAACTTTGCCTTGAATAAAATAAAATACATATGAAAAAAGAAGAAAACTGTCAGCATCCTAGAGCAGACTAAATCCAAAAATACTAGAGAATTCTTAGAAGCTTGGCATTCAGACAACTCAACCATCAATTGACACATAGAGATAAACCACAGTTACACACCAATAAAAAGAGACAATAAAAACTTAAGAAGGAAACAAAAAGATTACCGCACATTCCCTCCAGCAGCCCACATTCAGATAAGCAGAGATCAGCACCAGACAAACAGGAAGAAAACAATAATTTAATCAAAGAACCACCAAGGAGAAAACCGCACTACCACCACAATTGGCAGGGCAAGCTGCTATATATAAACAGGCAGCAAATCCACAATCACAAAGATGATGCTATCTATTTGGGTAATGAAACATCTATAAGGAAAGCACTAAGCTCAGTTCAGTACTGAGTTGCAGATATTTTCTTCTATTATTCTTACATTCCCAATAAAGGTGTCTGCTTGCTTTAGCTGGTCATCTGGAATGACAGGCATGCCTTAGGTGACCTTGCTGGGATTATCTACTTTTGGCATAAACTATTGGTGTTCTTTGCTCATCAGTCTCAGGAACACCTTTCATCACAGTGAGGCAGCCCAGCAGGATTTGAAGTCGGGATGGGGGAAGATGTTAAAATACAGCAGTATAATAAGATGAAAAATACAATAAAACATATATTGTAGTATATAAATGGCATGCTATAGATGTACATACACATATTGTGAAATTCCCATGTGACTTAAATAAATGAATCATAAGCGTTCCTGACAGAGCTCTGAATTAACTGTATTCATGTATGTTTCATGGACATTGTCAATGCTAGGGAAAAGGAGAGTTTCCAAGTGAGGGACTGCTACTGGATACTGCTGCCTATCATCTTTAGGTTGAAGTGGTCTCTTGACATTTAAAGCTACAGAAGTAAGGACTGATATGATATTCATAGTTGGCCTGCAGCTTAAATAAGATTGGAGCTAATGTCATCTTGAGAACAGATGAAATTCTATAAGTATAATTTTGGAAACATTATCTATCCACCTGCTATAATTGGTGAGTAAGAAGTTAAGATAAACCCCATGTAAACGTGTGGTTTCAGCATTCCAAAATGAATTACTTCCATATAAAAGAGATTCAAAGATTATTGAATCTTTGTATTATAGTATAGAAATGGAAAGGAAATCTTTGTTTCTACAAAAGAATGTATATCTGCATAGGTATCCCCACTGATTTCTCCTTGCAAGCCCCAAGCAAAGCAAATGTGGAAGCCAGTAGGAATCGGAGGGAGGGAGGAAGGAAGGAAGATTTTTGATCTTTTCTGCCAGCTTCTCAAAAGGAAACTCAGTGAGGAAACTAGTATGAAGTTGGAAACAGCTATTGCTCCTACTATTGTTGAACTCCCATAGTCATTCTGTTTCTCTATTTAGATAAGGAAATATCTCTGAAATGATTACCCGTTGCGGCATGGGTTGTTTAGTATGAGTATAAATATAGTCTTTTTTAAATTGCCTGGTGCAGTGACTGCAGTTATGACAATGATGGAAATTAGATCATAAACAGTTTCACTTCATTAAGTTCAGCTATTGCTAGTCCCAAATGTAGTTGCTAATGCGCACTACCTATACACATATATATTCTTTATCAATAGGAATAGAATTTTGCAATGTAGTCCAGGTATGTAAAGCTGTTGTATATTGCTGCAAATATACAATTAGTTGAATAATTACTTTGAGGTTAAAGTGTCATAGCTGTCACAAAATTTAAGCAAATTAGATAGAAATTAAGATATTAAACTGTCTTAAACTGTAATGGAAATGTGATGAATTAGCTCAGAAGGAGACTTCATCAATTGATCTTGGAAATAATCCTGCTTGTACTAGGATGCAGTTCTACCTTTCTTTTGTAATCGCCAATTATACAATATATTTTTACCAAGTCTTTCTGAGATTTATAAATTGGCTATCATATTTTGTATTAAGTTGTTTGATGTCGTAAGATAATTCGCATGGTCTGAAAATCTCGTTTATTTCTGCCTACTTCTTTTCTATTTATTTCTGTTTGAATATTTAACATCATCCCTCATAATTACAGTACATTGATATCAGCAAATAGCCACTTTTTAATTTTAAATTTGTTTAAGAATCATCTAGGAATATTAATGGAATAAATAGCTGATTTTACATATTACATTTGATCTCATAGTTTATTATTGAACACTTACTCGTTCAGCTTTAGTTTGCTAGTATTGCTTGCTTTATCTAATTTCTAGGCTAGCTGTTCCCCAACCATGCACCCTTTAGTTGTACTGCGAAGCAGTTCCCATAATTTGCACACTTATTTAGAAGGTGCAAAATCTGGAAAAAGTGGTCTAGGCTAAATAAATAAATAATATAATGATTAGTTGACATATGCAGGCAGGAAAACCCAGTGTTAACACTATTCTAAGAATAGTAACTATTTTACATTATAGAGTATATTTCAAGAATTCAAAGCATTCTTACATGATCTATTAGAGTTAGTCATTATTACTTGTTTAATCCTATTTTGGAGATGGAGGGCAGAGACTGAAGATTAATATTTCTTTTAAGAGCCAAACTACACATTGATAAGTAAAAACTAGCACTCAGGATTCTCTGAAATGGAAGAGACTAGCAGTGCTAGAGAAATTTTGACTTTTTTCCCAGCACTGTTTTTCGAATCTAAAGTGTACTTTTAAAGTAGCTAAAGCTATATAAGGACAAGCACGTTTTTAAATTTTCATGCTAAATGGTGACATGAAGAGAATGTTTAACTGCATACCATAATCTCTTCAAGACTCTTCCTTTATTCCAATTATATTGTTACCATTAAGTCACATTTGTTTCTTCATGACCCTGCAGTGTCTCAGTAGCAATTTTAAGCTCATACTCATAAACTTACATTTGTGTCATCAATGAGAGTACCAAACCAACATGTCTCTTGTCAACCTTTGTTTGATTACATTTAATCTTTTCATGCATCAGGATCTTATTCAATGATTATGTGCTCTGTCATCTGTTCAAACTATTTTAAGAATTAACTTAGGCTTCTAGTAAACAATCCGGTTTTACTTTCTCTAATACTGAATTATTTATTTGTCTTTTGGTTCAAGATATGCCCAGTAATTTTGTTAAGCGGCCCAATTTAACACCTATCCTTTAGTTATGATGAATAATTATCACAAATAATAGCAATGGCACATCTTATCCTCCCCTTGAGTCAAATGCTAAAAAGGGATAGAATTAAATCAAGAAAGAGTTCACACGTTTTTTGTAGTGCCAACATTCTGATCACATTTGAAATCTTGCAGTGGGATCTGTATCTCTGTGTATGTGTCTCTACATTTCTATGTGTATGTATATTTTATTTATTTATACTTGAATTTATATACCACATATGTATGTATGTATGTATAGATGGATGGATAGATGGATAGACAGAAATGCACAACATATGCAAAAACACAGATCCCCCTTTCTCCTGTTTTCTGATAACTTCTTTGTATTGTTTTGAGAAGGTTAGATGGCTGATGAAGGCATGAATTGGTGGACAACTGAGGAATATTAGGGATCAGACCTTGTAATTTCATTGAGGTATCCTCTGCATTCCCTATCATTGAACCATAAAAGCTTATTGCCATTTTCTGTCATCTCATGTGACTTGACCCTAAAAATAACAGGCACATTTATGGCCCATAGTAAATTTCAAGTAGACACCTACTGATTGACACAACTGAGATTTTTAGTGTTTGTATATACAAAAAAAGAATTATGCATGTTGACTGCAAAGATGTCAAAGGCATTCTTCTAGCTACTCAAAAAGGAATGTGTTTGAATATGAACCTCTTGTCTCGACACTTCTCTTTTTAGTATTGTATACATATCCGCCGACTGGTAGTAAAGTGCTCATATTTCTACTTATAGGCTGATCTCTGCTATGTCAGTTTACTCTCAAGAGTACCTTCCAATTTGTTTGCCTCTGTAGTTCTCTGTACATTAGTAACACAACGTTCTATTATATGCTCTTTCCCAAAGTTATAACGAGTCATTTTGCTTCCAGAATGATACTGTTTTTTCCTTTCGGTTTCTCCAAATTTGCCTCACTAATATAAAAATCTGGGTTATGATTTTTTCAGCTGGTTATCTTTCACACAATGGGCTTTCTGATAGTATGTTCATTCAGCCATCAAATGCTACTTTTTTAAAGCAAAAATATATTCCTATCATAGGTATTGTTCCAAGTCTCATTAAGATATCTCATTCTGGAAATAATTGTCATTTGGAATGGAATTGTCTCCAGACTAACTTGATTCTTTCACCGTGTGTTGTTGTATTGTCATTTTCTTCTAAACCTATAAAATCCATGGATTATAGTTCCAATGGTAATCCATATTGTTCTGATGTTATAATCTATGTTTTAAAAACCGGGTTCGCCCCTGCATTGTATCATATACTGTTTCTCACTCACACATTCCCTACCATCCAGAACGATTCCTTGCTTGCCTAATTTCCCTTCCCTTTTTAATGTTTAATTGGCTTTGGATTTCTTCCATGCTTATCTCTTGTCTTAATCTTTAAGAAGCACACAACATTTCAGCTCCTTCCAACAATGACAGAAAATAAACACAGTATATTCATAAATCATATAATTTCTTTCCTTGCTTAGTTGAGAAGCCTGTACTCCAGAGTAGTGAATTCTAAAGTCTAGGAACAATTCACTGTGGCTCTTCCTTCTAAGATGAGTAAACCACATGATCAGAAGTGGATAGGAGCACTCCCGCTTCCCAGGAGTGGGAAGGAGCATGTCACCTAGATTAGATTAAAATGCTCCTTTCTGAATTGTTCTCAAGATACCAAGTACATCATTGTAGATTATTTTAATGCAAGTGTAATTTCATGAGGGACACATGGTATTTCCTGATATTCAGGAATATTTGGTAGCATTTTTCTTCATGTGATAAATTATCTTGTCCTTGGTCTACCGTAGTAGGCAAACTATTATTAATTAATTAAATTGATACGCTGCCCATGTCACTACCCAAAGTGACTCTTATCATCCAGGATTGCATTTTTACTTCTAATTGTTTGTTTCTTCTTTTAAGGTAAGATAAGAGTTGCAGTTAGAAGGGCAACAATGCATTGATATCCCATGAGTGGAAAGGACCAAAATCTTTGGGGTGGGTCAGTGGGTGGGTTGTATTTCATTTTGATCTTGTGCATATATGTGTGTGGGGGTGTTTATTTTTTAAAAGAGCTATGGTAAGCCTACTTGACTTAAACTATTGCAATTGTAACATAATAAACTTGATCTAGCCAACTTTGATCTTAAACAAATTTCAAAACCAAGTTTTATTAAGCCTTTCTAGCACTGATGCTTGCTTTGGTGATAGGTTGCCCTCAATTTAGTTTATCAAACATTCTGCAATCTCTTTTAAGTCCTTTTCAAATGTTTGACCTGTCTCTGTGTGATACCTAAGGAAATCATGATTAGTGACAGGCAGGGAAGCCATTTCTGAAAAATTGGACTGTGGAAAAACTGGAGATAAGTAACAACTTTTGACACTTATTCCGAAACCATGCATTATCTTTTTTTTCCTTATTTTTCCCAAATAAGCATCAATCTATATTTTCTGGTCAGACCGTAAGACTGGCCAGAATGTTACTTTTTCTCCTCATTTTAGAAAGGAGCTTATGAGGTTTTGATTATCAGGTACTTTCAACATTAGAGCTAATAGCAGTAATAGCTACTTTTTAAAGTAAAGCACAAATTCTTGAGCCCAATTCAGGGAGTTTTCTATGGTTGCATGAAATACAGAAATAGTACTTGGCTTGTAACTTAGACTCACTCACTTATCTAATTGACCAGTCCTAGATATGGTTCCTCTGATACTGTATTCCTCAAAATTTTCCAGTTGTAGTACTAAATGAGTTCATGAATATCTTCTAATTGACCCTTCACCTCAGAATAACCTCTCTCTCTTTTTTTTTTGTAATCAGCCATGCTATATTTGCAGAGGTATTGCAAGATGCCAGATTCAGGATCTGACATTTTACTGAAGTGCTTCTTAGTCATTCTTAGTCACAGGTTCATGCTTGTGTTTTATTATTTTTTTCAAATGCAATCAGTGGCAATTTTGTTTTCTTGATAGGTGGATTCCAAGCATTAGACAAAGCTCTTTTGATTTTGTCACCCAAAGGGTGAGAGGAACAGTTTACAGTAGCTTCTTGTACTTTTAACACTAGCCGTTCTGTGCTGATGGTAAGAGAAAAGGAGAAACTCTAAAAAAAGCAGCAGTGAATACATTAAATAGAGTAGCTGGAGCAGAAAAAAAATTATACTGATAATTTTGTGGATTTTACAAACTACTTTAATGCCCTTCCCAAAAAAAGATTAAAATATTTGTTCATGACTATATAACATAGCAAGGAGAGTATCTGATAGTTAGCGAATATTTCTACATGAGAAACACTTACTTCTAAGAACTTTTTAAAATGTTAATTTCTTTATGTGTTTACCCACTTGGAAAACACTAAGACCCCCTTAAATTGTTCCATAAAATGTTACATTATTATGAGAAAATTCCTGAGAATACCAAGAAAACAAAAAATCTGAACATTGAACAAATCAAACTGGAGTTCTTATTTGAAGCACAAATGAACAGGCTCAAATTACCCTACTTCAGAGACATTATGCAAAAAACTGCTCTCTGGAAAATGCTCTAATGCTAGGAAAAGTGAAAAAAAGAGAATAAAAGGATGACTGTAAGCAAAGTGAATATGCTCAGCTACAATTGAATATACTAGGTAAAGAAATTATATTGGGAATAATGTACAAAGGGACACAGAAATGAATTTAATGGTTTAAGAAATTTGAGTCCACCAGGCTCAAGGTTGACTCAGCCTTCCATC
>JANHFQ010002501.1:75444-96551 GCA_032468035.1 Aparallactus werneri
GTTCCAAATCAAATTTTATAAAAATTAACAAAAAATTATATACAATATAGATTTAAATTGAAAAATCATCAATGTCTTGGAAAATAAAGAAGGGGTCAACTTGATCATTTTAGGGTAGAACTTTGTACGCAAGACTGTCTTAATTTCACTTGCACTTATAATGACTTGATTGTTTGCATATTGTGTCTTTTTTTAAAAAAATAGCCGCACAATTTGGGGTTCCTGATAACTTTGGGAGAAACTACCAGAACTCCTCCAGAAGCTGTCAAGCAATAATTATTTTTAACATGATAGAACTAGAAAATTTAATCTCAATATATTCAGTGCATTAATTAATTAATTAATTTAATGCACTGAATATATTGAATTTTTGTGCATCCCATCACAGAAGGTTAAAGTGACTCTGGGCGGTTTACAAATTATGTTATTTCCTGCATTTATTGCTTTTACAAATAACTCAAAATTATGAAAATGTCCAACACACTTTCCTCTTCCTATTTTCCCCACAACAGCCCTGTGAGGTGGGTTTGGCTGAGGAAAGAGAGCTGCCCAAAGTCACCCAGATGGCTTTTATGGCTAAGGCAGAACTTGAACTCATGATCTGCTTTCTAGCCGGGTGCCTTAATCACTACACTGAATTGACTCTCCCATTAATAGTAACGAATTGAGTGAATATATTTTTGTTTTATACTGGACTGGCTTTTATACTATTTTTTTGTTTTGGCTCTACCTACTTTCTAGAACTCAGTTCCCATCATGCCAGCCAAAAACAAAAGTGCCCTTCTGTTCTAAAGGCTGGCATGTAAGCTTGAAACATGATAGAAAGTCCTTGTGGCAGAAAATGGTGGTTCTATAATGGAGTTGTAATCCATCCAACTGGAATTTTTATGAAATCTTGGATTGTACTTTGTGCCTCCACATTAAATGTGGGCTTATTAGAAGAATTTTGCTTATGAGACGCAACTTCTGTTCAACTTAATGTATTATGCCTTATTGTTCCAGAAAAGAACTAGAAACTAGAGTTACATTAAATGGCTCAGAATTTCAAGAAGCTCTGTCAAAAGAAGTAGCCAGAGAAGAACAGAGACATAAGGACCATATTAAAGAACTACAGGAAAAACGTCATCTATTAAACCAGAAATATAAGGATCTAGAAGATGAGTTCCGTGTAGCCCTAACTATAGAAGCCAAAAGATTTTCAGAGGTAAGAAGATGGGAAAAGAAACCACAGGAGTTATTTTGATCTTCAATTTCAGTAGATACTGAAATGTCTTAACTACATTGAAAACATGTAAGGTTGAGATGGGTGATTCTATTTCTGAAAATAGTGTTTTATTTAAAAGCTTTCAAAACCTACGATCCATACTAATAAACTGCCAATATTATCACCAACTGTGTAGATGTTAAAATGGCATTTGTACAAGTGTTATATAATAAGGCTGCAGTCTTTTTCAACAACCTTTATCTGAAAGATTAAGAGATGCTTAGAGTGTTAGATTAAGAGATACTTAGAAGTGCTCTAGCACAGAGCACTTTGTAATTTTCTGTAATTTTTTTAGTAATTTTAGAATTTTAATATTTTTGACTTTTTATTGTTGTTTTTTCCGCTTTTATTGTGAGCTGCCCGGAGTCCCCGGGAGCAGGCGGCATACAAATTGAACAAATAAATAAATAAATAAATAAATAAATGAATGTTCTCATCTTGAAGGATCTCCCTTAACTGAGATTAAAAAAATGTTTTTCAGTGTTCATTATGCAAGTGAAGGATGAAAATAAAGTGATTTGGGTTCTTCTAATAGAGGCTATGTGTTCTTCTCCCCTGGGTTCCTTTCCTACACTCCAGGTTTACAGTTATAGGTAGATTTTTGTATATTAATTCTGTCTTTCTAACTAGAATTAAAGTCCATTTAATAGTAATGAAGTCATTCTGAATTAAGAACAAATGCATGTGTACATCACAATGATTCAAGTGTATGAAAGACAGTCAATTGTTTTAAGTCTCACTAAATTTCAAAACAACTTTGCTATTGGATTCAGTTCTTCAAATGTCCTTCAGTTTTATAAAGCTCTTAGCTTCATCCTTCTCATTCTTAATAATGCTTCTTAGAAACTTGGATAAGTCATTGAGGATCTAACTATGAAGAAATAGTATAACCATTGAAAGACCTTCCTGTAGGTCAGTGGAATGATTTTCTTTAGAACACCTTGGCAAATGTATACTGCCTGCTTGGTCACCTCGCTTTCAAAAAGTATTACAACTGGGATAATAATTTCTGAGCAGTATTTTCTCAAAAATAGAACAAAACGAGCAAAAATCTCAGCCATTTAGAAGAAAAACTTTTTTAGTTATAAGAAAATTAACTTATTCATGTAACTTTAAAGCAGTGTATTTTAAAAATAAATGTATTGCAAGTACAAATTTAAAATACAATCAGTTTGATTTGTTTAAATGTGTCTTATTCTGATAGGTTTTAAATTAATAGATTAACAGCCTGAGTTTTTCTTTCATGGTGCAAGTAATATTGCATACTGAATGCATTTTTAAATTGAACTGTCATTCATTAAAATGTTATGCTGAACACCTTATTTGAATCTTTTGTTTTCTTGCTAAAATAGGTTAAAGAAGGCTTTGATAGACTTACTGCTGAGCTGGCAGAGCATAAAGAAGTTCTTCTCCACTCTCAGCAAAAGGAAAAGCAATCTGCTAGTTTGATCCATGAGCTGACATCTGTGGTGAAAGAACAAAAAGATAAAATCACAGAATTAATCAAATCAAAGCAAGACATAGTGTACAATTTGAAAGTATGGCTTTTTAGATATATCTTTTATATACTGTGTTCTATACATTGTATTTTGTGATGATTCAGAAACACTTTAATAATAATAACAAAAGATTTTGTGATGCTGTACTTTAGATTTGATTCCAGCTCAATGCAATGAAAGCTTTTTGTATGATCAATGAGTAAGTTGTAACAAGTTCAAGGGGATACAGTTTTATCTGAAATAACTAAGAAAAATTCATAATTCAACCAATGTCATTCGCATGTAGCAAAAAATATGGTTTCTTACTGTGTGGGTGAGCCACAAAAATTAAAATTTGCATGCTTCATCATCCCATCTCTCATCATTCATGATCATAAACTGGCAAAGAAAAGCTTTTCCATGATGAAACATGGAAGAGTGGAGCACAGACAGTTAGAGACAACATATAAAGTTTCTGTCCTGAAAGCAGGTGCAGAAGAGAAAAGAAGTAAAGAGTGTGTATCTGGCAGAAATGTCTAATTAATAAAGATGAATCTATTGGTTGGATGGAGAAGACTAGAGTAGGGTAAGATGGTATTGTATGTTTAAAAACTTGGAAAAGATTTACTTTTCAACCTGGGCAGCAAATGGTAGCTTTAACCTACATGGAGAAAGCGCTCGAATGGTGAAAACTGGAAGCTTAAAGTTTGCTATAACGTTTTTTCATTAGTTGCAGAACCATGATTTCTGGTCCTTCTTGAACTAGTCTCCTATATTCACTATAAACTGCAATAAACAATGCTGTTGGAATTTAATTCTGACATAGAAAATAATAGCCCATGCTTTGGCTTGTTATCTTAACTATATTAATTTTTTATTCTTTAGGATTTCTTTTTATCCTTCTTTAGCTTTTCATTACTTTATTGCCCTTGATTGAGTGCTTCATCAGGTTACTTAATTTTCTGAATCTTCTACAGTTAAAGTCAGAGAAGTTCAACTAATAGGTGCAATAGATATTCCTCTTCAGTGACATTAGGTTCGCTTAGCAGTCATAACTAGAGGTCTTACTACTATCAGCAACAAGTGATTATAAATATGCTGCAATACTGTATGTATGTGAAGATGTTTGTTTTTAGAATATCAACAGTTGCTTTAAAATTGTTGGTTTCTATTTTTTTTTTTACTTTTATGTAGAGTCGGATACAAACTCTTGAAAATATGGTAGAGGAAGACCAACAAAAGACTATTCAACTTGAACTTCTTAAGCAGGAAAAGTCAAAACTTATCTCACAAGTAACAGCACAGGAGTCTGTAATTGATGGATTAAAAGCAGAAAGAAAAATATGGGGAGAGGAACTGGCACAGCAAGGTAAACTACTCAGACTTTTATCACTTATCTATCCCCTGCTAGAACCAACCAGTTTATCATTGTGTGCCTAATCCCCTGTAAAAGCTACAAAACCAACGTCTAATACTATACATAGAAGACTGCATATCCATGCTTTCCTGAAAGATCACCCAAGCAGAGAGAATGAAACATGTTCCCCTTACATTTGCCAGGGAAAAATCATCTCAAAAAATCTTGCTTGGTGAACTGCTTTGAGAAATAAAAACTGTCTGAATATGGGATCAAAATACAACATGATGTGTACTTCAGTTGTACACCTATTTTGGGGATAATTTCTTGTGGATTGTGCTATTACGTTTGCAGTGCTCCACACAGTTAAAATAAACTTTCCCAAGATGCATCTTCACACCAGAAGCAGGAGACTCTGTAAACTGAGTGGCTTCTATTTTATAAATATCTCTAAGGCAGGGTTCCTCATCCTTAGCAAGTTGGGTAGACTTTAACTCCCAGAATTCCCTGTCAGGATAAAAATTATGTGATGGATCGGGTTCTTTCATTGCTATGAAATCTTCACTTAGATATGAGATGACTTGGCAGGCAACTCTGTGTAAGAAATCAAAACAGACTCATAATATGCACAGATTACAGACTGAGAAAAGAAAATGAGACAGGAAACAGAAACTTGGAGATGTGCCTAGCAAAATACATCGTGACATTCCCTGACCAGCATATTGGCTGAGGAATTCTGAGTTGAAATCTACACATCTTAAGTGTTTCTCAACCTCAGAAACTTTATTTAAAGGGAACATTTAGAAATACCATGATTCCCTAGATACTACTTTCCAGGATGTTTTTGAAATACGAGGTGGTTCTTTTGACAAGACTTGGATATGTTTTGTTTCTGTCCAACATAGATTGACATAAATCAGAGCTGTCAAACTTTGTGGCTTGCGGGCTGGATGCAACACGCGCTGGCCATGCCCATGCCCAGTTTAGCGAAGGGGGGGAAAAAGTCACGATAGGTCACGTGATGCCACTGTGACAATGGAAGTTTGACACCCCTGCCATAAATAATAACATTTGCTCCTCTTCAAATCCCAAAACAACTTAGAGTAAATGACCTCAATGGCAATCAGTTTCCTAGCTGCTGACACACCAGGGAAAATAATGCTAGCAACAATTATCATCCACTGCAGTACTTAAAGCCAAGCTGTATCAGATCAACAGTGATCCTTCTGTGAACTTTCTTATATATTCAGCGTTTTCAGTGTTTACTACACCACAAGCATTGATGTCTTTATTTTTTTCAGGAGCTTCTCTTGCTCAAGATCGGGGAAAATTGGAAGCCAAAATAGAAGTTTTAATTAGTGAGACTAAAGCTTTGAAAAAACAAAACGAATCTCTCAATGATAATTTGCAGATTAAGTCTAAAATTATGGAAGATCAAACCGAAACCATTAGAAAGCTAAAAGAAGTAAGGGTTCTCTTTTTCTTTTAGCTATTGTAAATAACAGTTTAGCTAGAATCATATTTCAGTTTAAGCCTTGATTATTGAATAAGAGCTGGGTCACAACATACTAATCCAAAATGAAATTGATCAATGTGCTGTATGAACCCTGACAATTCTGAAGCAGGAATATAGATACAACAAAAATTTATACTTTTATTTTGGGGCATTGGAAAGCTTCAATTGTCATGATGGTATAGCTTCATGAACAGATTGAATACTGTATTTTTTATTTGCTATCTTTCTGCTTGTATATTGTCCATTGTTACAGAGGGAAATTGGTGTAGATACCAGCACTTCTTTTTACAGTGTGGTACCAGTATAAAACCTTATATTGTTTTAATTCACTGTGGTAATTAGTTTTAGTGGCTTTTATTTTTATTATGAAAGCTGCCCTATAATGGAGACAAAACAGACAGCAATATAAAATAAATAAACGTTGTTAAATAGAAAAGTCTTTATAAGTAATGTTTGGAGCCAATCACATCATGATTGAAAATAGTTTTTCTGCTTGCAAGGATAAGTATTAAATAGAAAAAGTAGTTGAAAGATTTAGTTTGGATTGAATCTCATGAATTTGTGAGGTTGTACTGGTAAGATTTTTTTTTAATACTGTTTTTTCTGTTTGTTATTCCTATTCAAAGTGGAGAGAATTATTTAAATTATGTCATGAATAAGAAATTTTAAATTCATTTCAGTATAAATGTATGATTAAAACATTTTACTTTGAAGGCCTCACAGAACCGAGATGAGCAAATAAGAAAGCTTCGTGAAGACAATATTGAAATACAGAAGAGATTTCAAGTACAACTACAGGAAAAAGATGCACAGTTAGATAATTTATTGGAAAAATTAGAAAAGCAAAATGAGAGAAAAGAAGAACTGAAGCATGAATTGCAAGAAAAGGATGCTGAGCTCAGTGACATCAAAGAATCTTATAGGTGCTTAAAACCAATATCATCTTCTACACACATTGAAATATTATGGATCATATTCATTCATGATGGAAAGAGAAAATAGGGTTAAATTATAAGCCCCCTTTCCCATTTCTCATCCTTGAGATTGGCTGGTGGAAAGCCTGTCTTAAAATTAATAAATTTTAAGTCATGGACTTGAAGCCACTTAGAACATTTATTATATTTCAGTTTGATGAATAAAAAATGGCAAGATAAAGGAGGATTGCTGAACAAGCTGGAAGCACAAGTTAAACAAATGAAAGAAAACTTTGATATCAGGGAACAGCAGCTGAAAGAGGAAAGAGATAAAAGTCTTCAAGCTCAGAAGTAAGTATTTCGATAAGGTCAACACTCAAGGTAAGGTGTTTTTTTAGCTTATTAAACCACAGGTGATGGTTGAGAAGTATGCTCATAGACCATTTTATCTGTATACCAATTAGCCAAAAATTAAAGCTTAGTTACAAACACTGTGGTTTATTTTATTGACGTCAAGAAGCTAGTCGCTTTGGCCAAAACATTTTCTAGTTTATGGAAGTGAGGGGTATTTCGCAGCTTGTCTGTTTCAATATGAAAGTCAGAAATTTCCCTCTTATATAAAGATGTTGTTTGCAATTTGTTCACATGATGGTTTAATAAACTAGAGCCTTTGTTTTATATGTGAATGAAGTGATTGTGTATGCTTTTCTGCTTGTGTTAAAGTCTCTTTTATGCCATACACTTAACATTCAGAACTCATTAGATCTCATATGCGATTTTAGAGAAAAGAATTGTTTCTAGTGTAATTAACAAAGACTGCAACCAAACTTTGGTTTGCTGTCTGTTTTTATATTTTTTGAAGTAGACTTTCAAAGGATCAGATTAAATTAGGAAGCAGTTTTTGAGCACAGGTTTTTTATATCCTCTAGGAACGGTTAATTAGCTAGAGTTGCACCTTTATAGAAATAAGTCACCTATTAGTATACTTCGGTTCTTGCTATTATCTTTGGAGAAACAGCTTTACTTGAAGCAAAGAAGTTTCTGTATTTCTCACCCCTTTTTCTTTAAAAGAATGAATGTGTGTTATTCTTTTTTACCAGCTTTCATTGAAAATATACAAAATTAAAATTTCTCTTTTAATGTGATTTTAAATAATATGGATTTAAAATGGCATTTGTAAACAGTCTTGAGAAAATGCTAATACTGTAGTATATGTTCTCTAGATTTAAAGACAGAATACTTCGAATTATCCTTTATTATAGGAAAGAAGTTTATATGTTACAACATGTGTATTTTCTTTTCTGTACCTTTCCAAATCTATTTCAAAAAGCCTTTACATGAGACACCTGGGTTGCTGTAGGGTGGAAGAGAATATATATTTTTTTGCTTTCTGATACATAGGCATCATTGGATTTCACTTAATAGATACAACCAGTATCAGCAATAGAAAATTATGATGGGATAGAGGAAATTTAAGAATGTATCTTATTTAGGATTACGATGGAAAAACTGCATTCTGTTGATGATGCATTCCGAAGACAACATGAATCAACCATTGCAGCACATCAAGCAGAACTGCTACAGCTAGCAAATGAAAAGCAGAAACAAGTTGCGGCAGCCAATGAAAAGGTGACTGTGCTAAGCAGTTGAAATCAGTTAATCAAATTAGGTTGTTGGCAAAAGTGATCAAATATTTACCTTTTTTTAACTGTTGCCTTCACTTTTCCCTTTGAAAAAAAGTTTGGAATTCAAGAATTGATGAATTCTTTACAAAGAATAGAAGTATGAAGGAAAGAACTTGATAGCTTTTTTGTCTGTGAAATTGTTCAGTTAGATGTTGACTAGGAAAAGTGAAACTGCATGTGCCCACCACTTGCACTAATAGAACTGTGAGCACACACACCTGCCACACACACACACACGGAACCAGCCCCTCTCCCCACCGTTCTGCCTAGCAAGAATGGTTGGGAAACTGCTGTTTTGCAGACCTGAAAAGATTGTAAGTGGGAAGACTATTTGCAAGATTACTTTTTCATCACCTTTGTTACTATGAATGATCACTGCAAGGGCCAGTCGGTTGCCAAATGAGGATTACCTGTATGTGGTCTCTAAAAAATACTGTTGGAAGTTCTCTATTTTCTGCCTCCATGGTATATCTTCAACTGATTTCAGAACTGGTTTATTGATACATAATAACCTTATCAACAACAATTATTTCAGGTGTACCAGGTTGAAGAAGAAATGCGTCAGTTACTACAAGAAACTGCAAAGAATAAAAAGACTATGGAAGAGAAAATAAAATGGCTAACAGTTGCTTTGAGTCATATTCAACAAGGACTCTGAGATAGATACATCTATAGCACTTGGCATTTGTAACCATCATTACAAAGTGTTTGATGATAGGAAATGCTGCCTGTTGCCATAAGTTATATTTGTACTTTATGTAAATATTTTCAGAATAAAAGTTTCCTTTTGTTAAACTATCAGTGCCCTAGAAATTTCCTTTTAAAAATCACTACATGGAAGAAGTTTCATTCCATTAAAGCTAAACAGTATAATATATTAGATCGGAGGTGATTAAAAGGACTGAATTTCATTCCTTAAATGCTATATAGCCTTAAAAATGACAATATTGCATCAAAGGGATCTAGGTATTACAATCCTATGTTTGACTGATTATTCTGACATTGGTTTTATGAAAATCATTGGGACTACTGTCAATAAGCTCAAAGAGCATAGGTTGGCAACCCTTGAAACTAAAATGCCCAGAGTTGCTGTGTGAGTGAGATGGGTGGTCTCTAAATTTGATATATAAATAAGTAAAATAACTTGTTTGTGGTATCATTGTTGCTATTTTATAATTTTAAGAGGATGAAATAATTTTTTACTATGTTTGAATAGAAATTATACGTATAAAACTGAGTTTCTGAAATATCTGTAAGGTAAAGTATGAATTTTGATTTATTTTTCTACAACTTCTTTTATGGTTTTATTGCCTATCCTTGCCCTACTTGCAAGGATTATTCAGTTCAGGTACCTTTGCCATTATTATTGGTATTCAAAGCCATTGTCAGGTCTTTGCCAAATTTACACAGTACAGTGGAACCTCAGAACACAACCACAATCCGGTCCCAGACTGCGGCCGTGTTCCAAAGTGGTTGTGATCTGGAATCCGCCTAAAAGCATAACTGCCAGATGACTCTTAATATCTGGTTAACTCATCCCTTGAAAGGAAACTCGCCCATTTTCTAGATAATTCAATCAGGGCTGAATGGAAATATACTATTTACAATTAATCAATAACTTCCTACACCTTTATGTATGAAAACAGACACTTCTGCAAAGAACCAGAACCCTTGAGACAGAATTAAGAATCATCCTCTGCAAGGGTAGGAATGCTCAAGTTCTGTGCAAGCCTGTAAGGGGCACAAGTTTAGGGACCGCTCAGTCATTTTATAAAAATGATTTCTGGATCTTAAGATGAGCATCCTTCAATGCACACCCAGAACTACACAGTAGGTCGTAGCTGTTCAGCTAGAATGACGGGAGTTGTAGTTGCAGAAAGTTCCAGCGTTGCCAATTGGAGAAAGTTTCATTTTAACACAAGTGGGGGACGAGGAAGAAAGATCCGTCGGACTTTGGGGAGCTTGCTAAGCTGAAAAGGCGGGTTGCAAACGTTTCCTCCTCGAAGAAATAAACCTCTTTTTTTTCTCCTTCCCTACACAAAACTTTGTCTCCCAGCAACTGGGAGGCAGCGTCACTTCCTCCTCCCCCACCCAGCAAGCAAGGCTGCGAGGCCCTGAGCTGCTCCATTCAGGGTCAGCTGTGCTCGCAGGCGGCCGGGGAGGAGAGGAGGCCGTCCGCGAGGGCCACGTGGGGCCGCCGCTGCCGGGGAAACCCCACTGGCCGAGGAGGCTGGAGCGATGCAGCATGGCCGCGGCGGTGCTGGCCGAGGCGGTTTCTAGTAGCGGCGGGAGCCTGGACAGCAGCGGGGGCTCCGGCGGCAGCAGCAACAGCGGCGGCAGCAGCAACAACAGCAGCCGGCACGAGAAGAGTCTGGGGCTGCTCACCACCAAGTTTGTATCGCTGCTGCAGGAAGCCAAGGACGGTGTGCTCGACCTGAAGGCGGTGAGCTGGAGGGGGTGGTGGTGGAGGAGGCTGGAAAAAGGGAAATAAGGGGGTCTGAGGGATCAAACAGGTAAGCCTCCCCTCCCCACGGGAGCTTTTTTCCTGCCCTGGTGGAGCAGCAGCTTCCTACCTGGGTTCTGCAAAGAAAAAGAACTGGAAATAGCGGGGCCGAGGAAGGGTAATTCGCGTGTTTCCAAAACTGCCCGTTCCCCCTTCACTCTTAACAACAAAGGTGTTTTTTTTAAAGCAAGCAAGCGTACGCCCTGCATAGTAATATCACACCCGTGTAACCAAATGCACCGAAAAGAACGTGTTCAGGTTAGGGGTTCATAGCCACTTTTCTCCATCATTTCTATTTTCTTTTTAAAACTGCCTTGTATAGTGGGTTGCGGAGAAGGCTTTCTGATTTACACCTGTATTAACTCTCATTATCATTTTTGAGGCAAAGCCACCCCTTTTTCCTCAAGAGCTCGTTTTTGTTTTGTTTTTTTTCAAAATCCTTCTTTTCCCTTTTCACTTATCCAAACAAAACCTGAGAGATTGGGTTAGCCTGCGATAAAGTTTCTGGCTGAAAGGCATATAATACTTTTCTGCAGGCTGAGCAGAGATTTACATTCAGGTCTTTCTCACCCTTCTCCATTCTGTGTGTGGTGAATTAAGATGCCAATGCTACATTTCTCTGAAAGCTTGTGCCCATATTTAAGATAAATATGATAAGAGATGTAAGGGTAGTTACACTATTAATGCTTCCTGGTTAAGCAGTGGAAAAATGGATGTTCTTTTTTCCCTGAGAAAATTTGCAGGTAGGATTGTGGCCTAAACATTTGTGGCTTTATTAAGAAATCAGTTTGGGTGAATGCAGCAGAACTTCAAATTAAAGTTACCCAGTTCTAGTTGGTAAAATAGATTTATCTATCTTGTGTTAAACATGAAATTACTTTCACAGGGTAAAAGCTGAGCATCAACTGGCATTGACATTCGGCTCACTAAAATCTTGATTACATTCTGCCTAAAGCAGAAATGATTAATCTGTAGCAACCCCAACAAACTGCTTTTTAAACCAAGATTGCTGAAAACTGACATTCACCATTTTGAATTGGAGTACTGCAATATAGTTTCTTAAATAGGTATGTCATAGTTAAAATACAAAGATAGCTGCCCCCAAATCCCAACTTTCATATAAATTGTGTCTTTTTATCCAGCTTTAATTGTAAGTGTGTGTCTGGCCTTCAACACATCCACTGTTATTCAAGGGTAGGCCCAGCCCTAAACACTTACTTAATGGTAGATCATTTTTACATGACAGAGAGCTTCTCTATGTGTTAACATTGCTTCCTCCCCCCCCCCTTTTTCCATTCAATCATGCCCAGTTTTCAAACACTGCTTGGACAAGTTTTTGTAATTTTATTGGCAAAAATTTTCAGACGTGGTTTGCCATTGCCTCCTTCCTAGGGCTGAAAAAAAATGACTGGTCCAATGTCATTCAGATGGCTTTGTGCTCAAGTTTCAACTAGAATGCACAATCTCCTGGTTTCTAACCTGATGTCTTAATCACAATCACTACACCAAATGGGCTGTAAGTTTACACATGACATAAAACAAGTTGAACCTCAGATCAATTTTTAATCAACATGATTTGTAGGTGGGTGGATGGATGTTTGTTGACTTTTGACAGAGGCGGGGACCAGTTGCTGCAATTTTCTAGGCAGGATTTTCACAAGTGGGAGCCATTGTTTTCTTCCTGGGGTTAAGAGAAACTGACTGGCTTAAAGTTATGGAGTTGGCTTTGTGCCTAAAGTACAAACCAAGTTTCTTGGTTTCTAGTCTGGTGTCAATCTCTACATCAAACTGACTCTCATTTTTTATATATTAGGTACATTAAACCTGCTGGAATCTAAAATAATCTTTTACTACTTATTTTGGTTAAAATGAAATATTACACCATTAATTGAAGGAGCAAAAAAAATATGTTTCATCCAGTGAGTCATTAAAATAGTATTAAAGTAAAATCTACTTTCCTTTTATTGAGACACCCTGCTCTTTCAAGGGTTTACATTGGATCCATGCCAATATAAAATTACTAGCTTAAATCTTAGGCTGCTAATCACATTGATTGCTACTTGCAGACTGAACTTTCCTCTCTTTCTGCCTTGCTTTTAGCACAATTCAGGATGAAGTAAGGTACCATGTGGCTAAGAATATCTCTAATGATAGCAGTTGAGTTATGTGGTTTCATTTTTTTTTGCCCATAAGGTACATAATTCTCTTATGGGATTCAACTGGTGAAATTCATATTCCTTTAAAATTTGGCAAAATAACAAGTGATTAAATTTGCATTTCTCTACATCAGGGATGGAATTACCTGTCTTTGCAACAATGCCTTACCATTTTCCGTTCTTTTCCAGCCCTCTTCTTAGATGAAACAAATACATTATTCTTCTGAGTCCTGTTCAAGAGGGTTCCACCATCTTTTTGACTCTTCCGCTCCCTCTCACCCACTGGACTTACACATGGCTAACTCCAAAAGAATTCCTTTCCACGTGGGGAGTTCCATAGGCATGTTTTCAGGAGGCCACTTGTATAGGCATTTTGTTTGATTGCCCCTGTTCCACAGGCAGGGAGGGTGGTCCGAGGCCTTTAATTGTGCATCTGTCTCCTTGGAAGGTTGTGATTAATATTCCCTAGGAGGCTTGTACAAATGCACTGCAGCTGCCTAATGAGCCTCTCCTTTTGCCCTTCATCTCCATGTATTGTTCTTTTTTCTCCTTTCTCTTCCCAGGCTGCTGATACATTGGCTGTACGGCAGAAAAGGCGAATCTATGACATCACCAATGTTTTGGAAGGGATAGATCTTATTGAAAAAAAGTCAAAAAATAGCATCCAGTGGAAGTAAGAGAAGCAGTTTATGTATACTTTTATATGCATGCTGAAAATTTGAAGGGTAACTTTCTTCCATTGTCGTGATGAATGTATGATTTTAAAGGGATTTGAATTTATTTTGTACATTTTAAAGTTTAAATAGTTTACAATAGAAACTTTTTACTTTATATTGTCATCTTGAAAGCATAACAATATGTAAATATCCTGACTAATCAGGATAGAAGACTCAATGCAAATTAACTAAAGATCTATGAACCAGTATAGGCTTCAGGTTTTAAATCCTACAAGACTGGGCATTCACCATAAGTCACCTTGAACGATGAGATGGGCAGGAAATAAATTATGATGATTATATCCAAATAAAAGTAAACGAACAGGGAAAGAATCTATAAATATGGAGGATGTCCTGTTTCACCTTTCCATCGTGCAAATTGCTTTCCAATAAAGCATATTAAATTGGCATTCCTGATAGATCTTACTATTCAGTTCACAATAATCTCTACCAGCAGTTATCAATTTGTGTATTTTTGGCAGGCTATCACTTGGGCTGGAAAGGGAATGGCAAAACATTTGTCACTTTCAGGTGAACTGCTTGAAAGACTGAAAACCTGCTTTTTGTCTCCTTATTATCACTTCATAATTTTAACTTCTTTTCTTTAAGAGGTGTAGGGGCTGGTTGTAATACAAAGGAGGTCATCGAGAGACTGAGATATCTTGAAGCAGAAATTGAAGAGCTAGAAATAAAAGAAAAGGAACTGGATCAGCAGAAACTGTGGTTACAACAAAGTATCAAAAATGTTAAGGAAGATTCCATCAATAAATGATATCCTTTGATATTCAGTATAATTTGTTAGAGTAGGACAAGCCTTCCCCATGGCCCTTCTGTACCTTTAACATTGATTCTTGAGACTAAAGATGAGATTGGGGCAGAAGACAGAGGAATTGGAATAGGATGCCACAGTTCACAAGTAGATTTCTATTCCTGTCGCATTGCCTGTATATTAATTTCATGCTTGTTACCTCCCAATCACAGGTTATGTTAATCTAGAGCATTAGTATTCAATTTTTTCTTCATCACAGACCCCCTTTAAATACCTTTTGTGGCCATGAACACCCAAGATTTAACTCAAGATTTAAATCATAACATTTCAAGCCTTCAGAAACTCCCTCTGATGACATCGTGCCCCCCCCCCCCCGGGGGTCTGCGGACCACAGGTTGAGATCCACTGGTCTAGAGGGTCGGTAGGATATTTGGCATTGCACTGAATTTGAATGGTTTGTAGAATTTTTTTCCAGAGTTATAAAACTACAGAATGGCACATTTGCTTAAGACTTAGTCCCTTGTTTAAAAAGTCATCACTTTTAATCTGGGGCTCTCAAAGTCTCATTAAAATGATAGAGATCAGTTCATTATTTTGGAATGATGCAATTTCACTCATGGGTGATAAATGCCACACAGTATTTGAACAACTTGTTATACCTCTTAAAATCTCATCAACTATGCTTATGTAATTAATTTATTTTGAACAATTCCTTGACAAGACCCACTTTTTCATATATCACTCATGAAGACATTTGTGACTGCTTCACTGGTAAGAGAAAAAAGATTTAATTCTGCTTGCAAATTATGTTTCCTACATGAGACAGACAGACTATGTGATTAGTGTTAATTTAAGTATATAGCAGTTGTTTTTCAGAGATCTTGCCTCATGAAATCCTCAGGAGCCTTTTGTCTAATAACATAGATCTGCTATTCACAGTGCAGTGTGCTATCAATTTGTACTGTGAAATATAATCTGCTCTATATCCTTAATTCTCTTTCAGAGAAAGTAGAGCACAATAGGATTTCTGTATAAAAATCAGAGCAATAGGAAACAGCACCCAGATGGGACAGTAAATGAAACTTGAACACACAGAAAAGTAAAATGGCCAATGTAGAATCAAATAGGACTGTCTTCTCATTAAATCATGATTTGTGGTTGACAAAGCTATTGCCATGTCTTATTTGCCATGTCTTATTTGCCATGTGCATTAAAACATGCAGTTTCAGACTGAACTGAGAATTCGTATAAAAAAATAAAATATACTCAATTAACATTTGACTGCTTCTCCATAAACAGGAGATACACTACTAGCAATTCAAGCACCTTCTGGTACACAGTTAGAAGTTCCTGTACCTCATGTGGTATGTAGAAATAAGCATATTGATTTCATTGGGGAAACGGAATTTATTGAACATCTATTGAACAAAGCATATAACTTAAAATGTATCTTTTTGTATCAGTTTTATAACATTTAACACTATTGGGTAGTCTCAGAAATTGTTTTAAAAGTTGTAGTGTTCAGTAATTCAATTATCTGCCTAAATGATTACAAATGATGTAAGAATTATTTAAATTGCAGCTTGGTGATATTCCACTTATCCCAGCGTTAGAGCCTTCTCCAGAAAGCTGGGTTTTCACATAATGTGTCCAGAGTTGGATAATGGAGCCTGGTCATTTGTGCTTTGAGTGAAACTTCTAGGTTGATTTGTTCAATGATCTATTTTTTTGTTTTTCTTGGCTGTCTGGGGTATTTTTGTCCAAAATTCAAAAATGTCAACACTCTTCCTATCTTCCTTGTTCAAAGTCCAAGTTTCATTTTCATAGAATATCAAAAGAGGATACCATTGTTATATTATCTGATTTTGAGGTGGATTTGGATATTGGATAAATTGGGAGTATTACTCCCAATTAAAAAAAAAAACCAAAACAACTGTTTCTGAATTCTCAATTGCATACTAGCTGAGCTTGTTTTTTTTCAATTGGTCTAAGATAATTGCCTTAGGATGAATTTTTAAAAATCAATAAATTTTCTGGAATCTTGCTGCAATTCATTACTCAAAATAAATTCCATATCTTCATTTACTGCCAGAGTTCTCTTTTTGCCTTCCTGTGAAACTATTAGATATGTAAATATAAAATACTTTTACTATTGAAGAATTTTGCTTTGTGGTTGTGCATTTTACTTGTTTGCAATATTTTACTCCATTAAACTGCTAAATAAGTAATAAAATAATTTTATTAAAAATGCCAATTCCAGGTTGAACAGAAATGAGGTGTTAACTAAAGAAAGAAAGCATGTTAGCAAACTAATCCCCTACTGTTGCAGTTCAAAACTTTCATTTATAATTTTGAATGGAATCAGTTATGACTATTGATTAGTACTTCTGTTTTCATATAAAGCATGTTAAGAATTTCATTTTTCTTTACCTCTCTCTCTCTTAAGGGACAAAAAAAATACCAGATCAATCTAAAGAGCAGTCTGGGACCTATCCATGTATTGCTCATTAACAAAGAGTCCAGTTCTTCCAAACCAGTTGTTTTCCCAGTGCCTCCACCAGATGATCTCCTGCAGTCTGCAGTTCCACTGACTTCTCCTAAATCAAATGCAGATCTCCAGAGATTACAAGAACCTTCAGACCTTAATCAGAAGACTCCAGTGACAGATATACCAACAGGTGAGTATAGAAACTCTTTTCCTTCTCAGAAATTTGCCCAGAAAACTCAATACCATTGTTATTTATACTTTTTTTGTACTTTTCCTCAAGGGATATGGTTATATCCTGTATAATTTCTTTAGACTAACTGGGTTATTTACAGAAGAGATTTCTTAAATTTATATTTGTGTCCTAAGTAAACAATTAGGATGACCATCTTGTAAAAATAATATATTTGCTAAAGAGAAAACTCTAAACTAAGTTAGTACTATTAGAAAAGATATTTTAATTCCCAGGGCTAGTGGAGCATGGTGGCTTGTGAAAAATAACTAACTGAAACATAATTTGGTTGTCCATCAACAAGACAACAACAAAATGGGTTTGTATAAATAACAAAGCTTGTAATACTGGGTATGTTCTCTGCTGTGAATTATTTATAAAACAATAAATGTGGGAAATAAACATTTTGAACTACCAGGTAGTGCAGTTAGCTAACTAGTTACTTATTTATGTACTAGCTGGTGTGAAAAAAATAGCTTCTTGACTCTAATTGTGTGTTTTATGCTGATACAAGTAATTATGAGATGGCATAGATCACACACAAAAATGAAAATTTAAACAGCACTCTACATCTTGCTAAAATTTGGTAGGGTTTTAGTTTTTGACTGAAATAATATGAGAGCATACTGAAATCTTGGAGGATTTCATAAACTCTTGAGATATATTTTATAGGATTGTTGTAAGTTGAGTTTAAGAACCCTCATGTACTGAGGATGCACAAATAGAAGTCTGAGAGTGGCTAAGAATACCGCAGCAAATCAGTAACTATACAGACACACTGAATTGTTTAAATGTCTTTACTTAAGCAAATACAGAGTCCAATATTACAGTCCGAATCATACACAATAAAGTAGATTGGCAAACGAAGATTCAAGGATATTGAGATATACGTTACATTTATTTATTTATTTATTTATTTGTCAATCATAAACAAGATAACAGGTATAAGTATAAACATAAACATGAACGAAGAAAGTATATATAGGTAAGTGGAGACAGTAAGACAGGGATGGTGGGCATGCTGGTACGCTTATGCACCACCATAATTATGTTATCTTCTTACTGGCAGTCTTAGGTCATTCACATGAATCAGTCCAACAGAGTAGCATTCAGTAGCAAAACTCCTTCAGTAACAATAAAGCAGAACCACTAAACCAACCCAAGCCAACCACTACAGCAAACAACAACCAACAGCAATACAAAATAGACTGAGTTACAGGATTCTTATTAAGAACATAGCTAACAGAGCAAGCCAATCAACCAATGCTATAATTAACATACTCTGTTATTATCTTATAGGGATTTGACTTAAACTACATTGTCTTAAAGCTACAAAACACATAACCAATATACCTTGGCTTATATATTTCCAACCCAACTAATTAGGTAATCAATCCATTCCTAACATTCTACATTTTCCAGAATTGCTTTCCATGAGATGAGCAGCCATATAGATTAATAAAATAGAGGTTGTCAACCTGGGCTCTTTATTAATATTTGTTTATTGCGCTGAACTACCATGTTGGATTTTAACTTGAAAAATTTCCATTACTCTAGATACCAATTTACAAGGAAGCCCAGATCCTGAAACATTGTGTGCCAGTATTCCAGATTCTGATTTGTATGATAGCCTTGTAACCGAAACTACACCTAGCTCAACAGTCCTCCCTTCTTCCTTCCTTCCACTGGATGTCAATAGTATTCTAAAGTCGAACACATTTGACATAGCGAAGATGGATGAACCTGGAGGTAAAGATCATCTTACATTTATTTATTTGATTTTTTAAAATCCTGTCTTTATTATGTTTATAAATAACTCAAGGTGACAAACATATCTAATATTCCTTCTTCCTCCTATTTTCCCCCACAACAACAGCCCTGTGAAATAGATTGGGCTGAAAGAGAGTGACAAGATCACTCAGCTATAGTTAGGTCCAGAAATATTTGGACAGAGACAATTTTTGTCTAATATTGGTTCTATACATTACTACAATGAATTGTAAATGAAGCAACTCAGATGCAATTGAACTGCAGATTGCCAGCTTTAATTCAGTGGGTTGAACAAAAAGATTACATACAAATGTGAGGAACTAAAGCCGTTTTTTAACACAATCACTTCATTTCAGGGGCTATTTCAGGGGCAGGTGTGGGCAATTCCTTCGGTATGTAATTATCAATTAAGCAGGTAACAGGCGTGGAGTTGATTTGAGGGGGAGTGCTTGTATGTGGAAGGTTTTGCTGTGAACAGACAACATGCGGTCAAAGGAGCTCTCCATGCCATCCTTAAACTGCAAAAACAAAAAAAAACCCATCCGAGAAATTGCTACAATATTAGGGTTGGCAAAATCTACAGTTTGACACATCCTGAGAAAGAAAGAAAGAAAGCACTGGTGAACTCAGCAACACCAAAAGACCTGGATGTCCATGGAAGTCAACAGTGGTGGATGATCGAAGAATCATTTCCATGGTGAAGAGAAACCCCTTCACAACAGCCATCCAAGTGCACAACACTTTCCAGGAGGTAGGTGTATCGATATCCAAGTCTACCATAAAGAGAAGACTGCATGAAAGTAAATACAGAAGATGCACTGCAAGGTGCAAGCTACTCATAAGCCTCAAGAACAGAAAGGCTAGATTGGACTTTGCTAACAAGCATCTAACAAAGCCAGCACAGTTCTGGAAAAACATTCTTTGGACAGATGAAATCAAGATCAACCTCTACCAGACTGATGACAAGAAAAAAGTATGGAGAAGGCGTGGAACAGCTCATGATCCTAAGCATACCACATCATCTGTAAAACATGGTGGAAGCAGTGTGACGGCTTGGGCGTTCATGGCTGTCAGTGGCACTGGGACACTGGTGTTTATCGATGATGTGACACAGGACAGAAGCAGCGGAATGAATTCTGAGGTGTTCAGAATACTGTCTGCTCAAATTCAGCTAAATGCAGTCAATATGATTGGGAGGCGTTTTATAATACAGATGGACAATGACCCAAAACATACAGCCAAAGCAACCCTGGAGTTTATTAAAGCAAAAATGTGGAATATTCTTGAATGGCCGTCAGTCATCTGATCTGAACCCAATTGAGCATGCATTTCATGAGAAGGTGGTGACCCGTCAACTCATGGATACCCTGGATGAAGCGGATTATCTAGACACCTTTCAGTCTGACTTTAGGCCTGGGTACAGCACCGAGACAGCATTGGTCGATGATCTCTGCCGAGCCCGGGATCGGGGGCATGCCTCCATACTTGACCTTTCAGCAGCTTTCAATACCATTGACCATGGTATCTTGGTGCGCCGTCTGGAGGGTTTGGGGATGGGAGGCACCGTGTTACGGTGGTTCTCCTCCTATCTCTCTGGTCAGACGCAAGTGGTGTTGACAAGGGGGGCAGACATCGAGCCCGAGGCCCCTGATTTGCGGGGTGCCACAGGGCTCGGTTCTCTCGCCCCTGCTGTTTAACATCTATATGAAGCCGCTAGGTGATACCTTTCGTAGCTTTGGAGTAAAGTATCATCAGTACGCTGATGATACTCAACTTTTCATCTCCACCCCATAGCAATCCAATGATGCTCTCGTGGTGATGGCTTGGTGCCTTGAGGCTGTAGGGGTATGGATGGTGACAAACAGACTCAGACTTAATCCAGACAAGACTGAGCTACTGTGGGTATCGTCATCTCAGGTTAATCGTCTTCCAACTTTGACAATGGGGGGAGGTGTTGACCCCTCGGAGAGGGTACGCAACTTGGGTGTCCTCCTGGATCCACAGCTGAAATTCGATCAACATGTTGCAGCTGTGGCCAGAGGGACTTTTGCCCAGGTTCGCCTGATCCACCAGTTGCACCCCTTTCTGGACCGGAATGCTTTGATCATAGTGACTCCTGCCTTGGTTACCTCATGGTTGGATTACTGCAATGCGCTCTACATGGGGCTGCCTTTGAAGAGCGTCTGGAAACTACAACTGGTCCAGAATGCAGCCGCGCGAGCAGTTGTGGGTGCCTCACGTTGCACCCACATAACACCACTC
>JANHFQ010002501.1:120977-131656 GCA_032468035.1 Aparallactus werneri
CTCCCAGAATTTCTCAGCCAGCTTTGATGGCTGAGGAATTCTGGGAGTTGAAGTCCACAAGTCTTAAAGTTGCCAAGTTTGGAGATCTCTGCAACCTGTAGTTACTAAGCTTTCCCTTTTATATTTTTCACAGTACTTGCGTCAGAGAGAGTAAAACTCTTAGTAAAACAGACTAAAATGATTTACGTTGATGTTTTAAAAAAAGAAGGGAAACAACACTATTTCCCTGTTGGCTGATTTACTGGTGTACTGGATGGACATGAGACCATGCTGGGTGGAAATGAAGTGAGGTATATCTGTGTAGAATCAAATTCAAACACTGTAAATGTTCTGTTTTTATAATACTGTAAGAATTCTCTCAGATAAGAAGCGTAGTCTAGTTACAATCTCTGCCAATTCATTTTAATCTGTTTTCCATGTTGAAATGGAATTGCAACATGTTTGTCAGTACTATAATGCAAGAACTGAAGATTCATAGAAATAATTTCCTTGATAAAATAAAGGAAGATAGAAAAATGCCTAAAATTAATGGGGGGAAATCAGTTGGGGGAAATGACATTTGCAGTGTTTAAAGACTTATGTTTTTCACAGGAACCAGGTGAGATGGAATATAACGAATTAATAAGAAGTGCTTAGAAAACAGATATATAGATGGAAAGAAATATAAGTTCCATCTAAGAAACCAAATGGAAGGAGAAAATATTTAAGAATGTTTAGTCAGTTTAAAAAGTTTTCCCTCTGCTGATTATCAAGAACCCACTAGTAACCCTACTGATTTGGGGGTGGGAGGCCCTAGATTTGAGAGAGTGTCAGGCTGATCATGTGATTGGAGCCATGCCCCAAAGATCAGTGAACAGATGTACGGTGTTGAGTCCAGGAAGAAAAGACTCTTTACCTCAAGAACGCACCTCTGCCAAATTGGCACATGCTGGAAAAAAGAGCTGCTCTGCAGACAGAAGACAACACTGTTCCTCTGGCAGATGATCTCTGTGGATCCAAAGTCCTATTAATCTGAAGCAGCCTATCTCCTGGACTCAGGTGTTTCCAACAGGCTGCGGTACAGGACTGCTGAAGATGATGCATAAAAGAAACAGGCCTTAAAAGATTTCTCCAACAAGCTGTGGTTCAAGAGCGGTGGTAAGACAAGATACAATACATACATCCTTTCAAAGAGAAGTCACGGGCCATTGGGATGGGCCTCCCCCACAGTGTTTCAGGATTTTCTCGTGTCCTTTCTTGTTTGTTATTTTTCATTAAACTACAATAAAAGCCATTCCTGTTGAAAGCATTGGTTTCCTTTTTGTAAAATATTAATATTTCAGGAGATATATTGTCCAGCTTTTTAAAGTGTGTGTTGACACCTTAAGAATCCAGATTGAGTGAAAGTGAGCCATTAGAACTTCTAGATTTTATTCATAATAATTCTTTGCACCTACAAAGCAGATTTCCTGCAAGGATGTTAAAGCCCTTGATCCAGTGTGTGTGAATCTGAGGATTTCTGAAAGACAAACGAGGGTGGGAACACAGCTGGTGGGAGGGACTGGCATGAGGATCTGCCACAGACTCTTATTATATTTATAAACATGCCCCAAACTAGGACTGGCTAGAATGGATCTTCAGAGCTTTGGACCAACACGTGTGGAGCTTCCAAAGGACTACATGCATCAAGATGGCTTTTGGCTACTTGTAAAAAAAAAATGACGACTTAGCTCCCAATACTCCATCATGTGTTACAAGCTCCTGGCTAACTTCATAAAGTGATGATTAATTGTACTTGTTTTCTTGCTTTTCAGCTTCATGTGGTTCATTGGAATGCAGATAAATACCCTAGCTTCGTTGAAGCTGCTCAGCAACCTGATGGATTAGCAGTCATGGCTGTTTTCTTAAAAGTAAGGAAATAAAATGACATTCTTTCATTTCAAATGTAGGAAGCAAAAGATCAGACTATTGTTTAGCACAGGAGTGTCAAACTCAATTTCATTGAGGACCGCATTGGGACTATGGTTGATCTTGGGGGGCTGGGTGGGCGTGGCCAACTTGCTGAGTGTGACCAGCTGGGTAGGTGTGGCCATATTAATGCCACTCCCTGGGTGTGGCCAACTGGATGGACGTGGCCAACTGGGTGGACATGGCCAGCTGAACGCCACTCCCCAAATTACTGGCATATTTCCTCTTTGCATTGGGTAGGCCGGGCTGAAACCACGCTGGCCCGATGTTTCCTTTTCGCACTGAGTAGACCAGGCCAAAGCAACATGGGCCAGCTCCTTACATTTTCCAGGATGGGCCCACCGGCCCATTCTGACCACGTCGTGAACTGGATCCAGCCTGCGGGCCTTGTGTTTGACACCCCTGGTTTAGTGCATAATTTTGTCTGACAGGGCGAGGAACGCTTTAGTGGTTTGAAAAGTGGTTCGAAGTTAGGCATAATGGCTTCCAGGGGGATGAGTTTCACCAATTTGGGAGCTGGAGTCAATTATAGACCCTCCAGTTCAAGAATTCTATGTTCCCAAGTCGATGGGTAATTTTTTTCTGGTTTTCTTTGGGGAAGATGGAATTTCCCCCTTTTAAAAAACAAGCCTATTTAAACCTATTTTACATTTACTCTATTTTATTTACTACTTTCTGTCTCCAAATGTTGAGAAATTAAAATTTGGCAATACAGTTGGGAATAGTTTCAGATGGCACAATGGATCACCTTGGGCATTTGCATCTCTTTCCCCCCCCCCCTCAGATATATGTATTCATATTTGAGTTTTTTCTTACAACAAATACTCTGAAGAATTTATGTGACATTTTAGTACATACAAATATATGAAATATTATATGGAGAGCTAAGTTATTTTCCCCCAAACTTCTAAGGAAGAAAAACTTCCTAGATGCAGGTTGCTTTCGGGGAATGTGCATCCTCATTCACCTCATTATTCTAGAAGAGCCTTTAAGAAGATGTTCTCCAGAAAAAAATATATCCAGAGTTCTTCCATGCAAGTCTATTCAAAAGTATATCCTCCTGGAATTAGCAAAGTTTACATCAGATAGTGTGAGAAGGATTGCATATTCATAATTGGACTTTAATAATAGGTTCATAATTATAGAATAGCTTTCTATAAAACCTCTCATTTTTCTTAGGTATTTTGACATTTTGAACATTGGAATTTCCCGTGGTTATTTTTTAAAATACTTTTCCTTAATTGCATATATTTCTGCTTTCTTTTTAAACTTTCCAAATAACCATTTTGCTGACAAAAATTGATGATAAAAACTAGTAAATAGAGTTTAAAATCGATAGAACTTCATTAACTCTCAACCAAAGAAATGATCTCACATTTATATTTACAGTTGGGTGAATGCAATTCACAACTGAAAAAAATCACAGATGAACTGGATACCATTAAAGTGAAGGTAAGGCAGATCAGGTCCTAGTTCTGTATGAATGTAGAATGCAGCAGCACGAGCAATTATAGGTGTACCTCGGTGCACCCATATAACACCACTCCTCCGCGAGCTGCACTGGCTCCCAATAGGCCTCCGGGTGCAATTCAAGGTGTTGGTGATGACCTTTAAAGCCCTCCATGGATGAAGACCGGGGTACCTTCGAGACCACCTCCTTCCACCATATGCCTCCCACCGCCCTGGTAGATCCCACAGCATTGGCCTCCTACGGGTCCCGTCAGCCAAGCAATGTCACCTGGTGGGCCCACATGGGAGAGCCTTCTCTGTGGCTTCTCTGCGGCTCCGCCGACCCTCTGGAATCAGGGATCCGGACCGTCCCTGACCTATTAGTCTTCCGCTGAGCCTGGAAGACCTGGCTGTGCCAGCAGGCTTGGGACCATTGACTCCCCCAGTATGGATGTATGATGGGTTGTCAATTGAAAGGTTTTTTATATTTTTATGTTGTAAGTTTTTTAAATTTTGTATGGTTTTATTGTATTATATTGTTTGTCGGATGGAATGCTGTGAGCCGCCTGAAGTCCCTAGGGAGTTGGGCAGCATATAAGTCCAACAAATAAATAAATATTCTTATTGGGATTGCAATGGAAGCTTTACTATTAAAAACTGTTTCAGATAATAGATGGCAGATCTGTTTATACTTTTTGTTGACTCACAGAGTTATGATTCGTCTGCTGGTAGCAGAGTGGAAGACACAGAATCATGTACAGATGATGAATCAAAAGGCTAAATGTACATGTTCTCTTTCCAGTTCTTCTCAGCTTCTTTAATAGAATACTGTGTAATAATTTCTAGGGTTCTCCATATAAATGAAGTGCTTTAAACCTCTCACAAGCACACTGTTTCTTGCCATTTACAGGTAGTCCTTGTTTAGCGGCCACAATTGGGACTGGCAACTCCATTATTAAGCAAAGTGGTCACTAAGTGAAACTGAAAGTGTGGTCATGATCTTACTTCAGCTTTCCATTGCTTAATAGACCTGCGAAGATAATAAATGCTGTAATAAATCACAAAATGGTTACTTTTTCATCACTCATTAACAACAAACAGTTGCTGTTCAAGGCAGTCCTAAACGAGGACTACCTTTAGAAGCATTAAAAGCTACCAGATTTTGGCAGCAAAACATGCAAAACTTTTAAGTGAAAGTAGAGAGGATACAGAAAATGCTAATTCTGCCCTATAGGTATTGTCCATATATTTGCAGCTCAGATCTGGTAGTGCTACAAACATTAGAATTTGAGAAAGGGCAACCAGTGCTGAAAATGAGATGCTGCTATGTAAAAACAACCATAGGATGAATCTAAATATTTCTATGCTCATGGAGGCAAAACTGGAGAAGGAAAGGTATCTTTTGGAAGCAGGAAGCCTGTCAAAGGAAGAATCAACAGTTGGAAGTTATATATCACACAATGAGGATGAAGAGGGCATTTGCAAATTCCTTCTATCCTTCTTTCCTTCAGGGTAACCAGCACAGGTTCACCAATTTTGATCCTTCCTGTCTTCTCCCTCATTCACTGGACTACTGGACATACCTTGGGTCTCTCACAGTCCCTCCCCTTCTTGAGAGTGTCATTTGGATCATCCTTAGGGAGCCCATAAGTGTTTGCTCTGAACAGGTATGTTTGCTTTCCCTTTTGAAATCTCTTTTTAAAGGAGTTCTCATATGAATGTTTGCCATTTACTAGATTCTGATATCAGGAGTCTACATGGATCACTTATTAACCACTCAAACAATAAAGAAAATCTATCTATGTGACTTATAAGAGTCGGAATTGACACATTTAATCAATCAATATTAACCATTAAGGTGCAAGTATAATTAAGAGCTCCTGTATTCTATTTCAGTTCATTTTATTTAGGTGGCTTATCAAAATTGTGAGATAGTAAATGTGTGCTTGAGGCTTGTATATACTTAAAGTACTTAATTGTTACAGTACAAATTAAATACATTCAGCTTATGTTTACAAATATTATGTATGAACTGTTTCATAATAGGTCATCATTCATTAACTCTGGGTTTCTTGTTGTTCAGTTGTTATGTCTTTGTGGGATTCAATTAGAATTAATTGCTCATTTTAAAAAAGCACAGGTTTATACTAATATGTGTCACCAGGATGAAAATTATATCCATGTGGAGTACATTTTTGGCATTAATTCTGAATTTTGTACCTTTTTCATCCACAGCTGGCCAAATTTCGCAACCTCCTGTCTACTGGTGAAGGAGAGCATGCCCATTGCATGCTGAAAAACTTCAGACCACCACAGCCTTTAAGGGGGCGGGAAGTAAGAAGAAATTAAAGGAAGGATAATTTGCTATAGTAGTTGACACTGTTATGGATGCAAAACCCATTTAAAATATTGCCCTTATTTTTATTTTACAAGCTTTCATTTTTAAATTGTAGGAACTTCGATGGAAAGATTTGTGAATAGAATAGAATAGAATAGAATAGAATAGAATAGAATAGAATAGAATAGAATAGAATAGAATAGAATAGAATAGAATAGAATAGCCATTATTATGATTCCTGACAATTACAATATACAATCTTGCCCCTACAATATAAATCCCAAATAAAAACCTAGGGGTTTGTAAAATAACAGTAAATGCAAAGTATGTGTAAGTAGTGAGATGATAAGAAGACATAGAACAGGAACTAAAATACTTATATCCAATCAGGATATAAAGTTTATTTTAGTGATACAAAATTGATTTTTGTTCAATTATTTGATTTATCTATTTTAAATAATAGTTTTCTTGAAGTTTCACTATGTTGGAGAGGCAAGGCACTTCCTTTTTATTAACAATATAATTAATAACGTAAGATGTAATTGGATTGCAATACAATATAATCAATCAGATTTATTCTGAGTTGTAGTTAATATGAATATTACATTTTGTGGTTTGAATGAACTTCATGCTGTTATTTGATTATAGAGTAGCATGTTAAGTGTAAGTGATGAGGATTCAATAAACATAATTTAGAATTTGTGAATGAAATGACCTAACTAGGCAGAAGATTAAATGATTTAATCTTCCACACTGGGATTCTAACAATTTATCTTCAAAACATCTTAGGAATTGTTCCTCTGCAAAGAAACTCAATAGGAAATTATTCAACTAATTAGACTAGAAAGCAAGAATAGCAAGACACTTAAAAAATTCAAACAACTAAAATATGACGATGACAACATGTTTCTTTTAAAAATCTTTTTATTAGTGATAACAAGGGCCTCCATACAGAAGTGAAGTTTGGATTGAAATGTGTTTGTTGAATTATATAATCTATGCTACTGGTAATTGGTGGGTATTTGTATATAAGGCTATGAATGATGGTTTGGAGATGTCATTGTTTCATATTTTAAAAAAACTATGGATGTTAATATTTTCATGCTGTTTAAATAATTTCATAAAAGCATTGTTAAGGAGTCAGCAGTAATTTTGAATCAAGGCAAGGAGTAAATAAACAGTATTGGTCTATGTTCTTATGTTAGATATTTTTTAAAGAAAAGTTTACTGACAATAAATGAAGTTTTCTTCTAACAGTGTGTTTAACAATTATTTCAAATAATAGCTAATCATTTTAATGTTCTCAAATTACATATTTTTAAATTTGCACATATGGAAAGAGAGGCTAATTGCTATTAATTTAGCAATTGCATAAATATATGAAACTAAATCCAATATGAAACTATAATGGGATTAAATGTAATTTTACAATTAAGAACAAGATTAATTGAACCACAGTCAGCATTTTATTCTAGTTACATTTTCCTGCAAAGTTCCCATTGAATGTAATGGAGATTACTTTAGCATAGAGATCGATAAATATAGATAACCTTGATTTGAGGCTCCTCCTCAGACACATGTTTATTTAGTTTTCAAGTTAGAGTACAGTCAATGGGCCCAATCAAGAAACCCAAAAGAGAATTAGGTATAACTCTCAAAAATATACTATAGTCTATTCATGGGGCTTAACTCTTTCCATTAAGCTACATCAGGAAAAATGCTGACTATGCCTTAGTTAATCTTTTCTGAGGCCAAGAAGATGTAAAAAAACATGTTTCTCAGAGCATTCCATTGTTTTAAGGCAGGGGTGTCAAACTTACGTCGTCACGATGGTATCATGTGACGTATCAGGACTTTCCCCCCTTTCACTAAACCGGCCTACGCAGTGGAAGTTTGACAACCCTGTTTTAAGGGGAATTAAAAATAGAAACAGGTGGAATCAGGGAAAAATGCATGATACCTACACCGTGTCTATGTGTGTGGCAGTATATCATTGTGTGTTTTCCAGCCTAGCTTGAGAAGAAAAAAGCAATTAGGACAGGAAATGACAACTTCCAATACAAGCCCAGCTTCCGTACAAGGATGTCCACAGAATATGGTCCCCTAACTCAAACTGCCATAAAAATGGTTGATACTTTGATCACACCACTGTGGTTGCCATCTTGGCAGCAAACCTCCCTAATGCCCCAGTTAGATGTTGTTGGTGCTTGATACCGAGTCTTTGGAATAGATCAGGACTAGCTGGTTGAACAACACAGTGGAAACAATAATAACTGTTGTTCAGGATAGTGTTGTTAAGCCTGTACTGTTTAATTAATAGAACTATCAACTAAAGCCAAATATTGACTAAGGTATTGTATAACTAAAATGAACATTCATTGATATTGATAAATTCATATTTTCATATACATTTTGTCCAAGCCCTATTCCTTATGCCAGAATTTTAAAATTATCTTCCAATCTTCTATGCAGCATAAGTCATTTTGGACAGCAAGATGGGAGGTGTATAAATAAAAGAGTTTAAATTTAATTAATTAAATTTCATTAATTAACTATATAAGGACTTTAACATGCTTTTCACAATCATTACTCTAAAATTTGACAGTTCAAAATAAAGGATTGATGAACTAGACCGTACTTTATGGAAGCAGAAATTTCTTTTTAGATTTTCTGACCAGTAGGTGTCATTAAAAGCAAAGTAATGTTAAGATGAGATCTGAAACATTAAAATGATTTTTAGTGGGTAAAAGAGCCACATCTTTGGAATAAATAAACACAAATGATTGAAATGTGGCAAATAACTAAATATGCCCATAACACAAATTGTGCTAGAATAAGAGGGAAAACATTACATTAAAATTAGAAGCTCTGGAAAAGACTAAACTGCCTCAGTTGTGGGTTGGGAATGAGAAGAAGCTGGAAGAATGAATCAATCCTTTTGCTAGCCCCTAATCAAGGAATTTGGCAGTTCGAATCCTGAGCGCTGTGTAAAGGAGTGAGCTTCCGTTACTTGTCCCAGCTTCTGCCAACCTAGCAGTTCGGAAGCATGTAAAAATGCAAGTAGAAAAATAGGGAACAGCTTTGGTGGGAAGGTAACAGCATTCCATGCACCTTCGGCGTTTAGTCATGTAGGCCACATGACCATGGAGACGTCTTCGGACAGTGCTGGCTCTTCGGCTTTGAAATGGAGAGAAGCACCACCCCCTAGAGTTGGGAATGACTAGCACGTATGTGTGAGGGAACCTTTAACTTTAATCAAGGAAGTGCCATTCTGCGGTAAGTCAGAACAAAAACAATTGAGGCAAGATACAAACCAGCAGAGACATCTGCTGGGAAGGGTGTCAGTGATATCTACCATAACATTGGGATGTGTGCAACCAGATGTTTGAAACTTCACTACTTTTTATATCTGGCATTGGTCCTCTGTGGATGGTCCTATATGGCAAGTGAAGTTTTTGCTAATTCAAGGGTAGGTGTTTAGCATTTAAAGTCAGTACTGGGAAAAGTTTATTGTAGAGTTGTGTTTTATTGCACAATGATTATTTAGCCTGAGCACTCATTAGATCGCTCCCCTCAATAGAAATCTGGATCTGAATTATTACATGATTGATTAAATCATCCAAAATACACTAATCTCTTAGGATTTGGTTAAATAATGAAAAACATGATTTGGCTTTGGGTAGCTGTGATCTAAGAAACATGATAACTACTGAAACTATTTTTAAATACATTTCATCAATAATTTGTTCAATATTTTTATGGCTGGAAATTATTAACGACTGGGTATATCAATATATCAATAGTGAATATCAATGATGAGAATATTTCACAAAAAAAGTCTTAATTTTGGCTCAGAGTCTAAAACAGTGATTGAAAACAGTTTCACCTTTCATTACGAAGTTTGCTCAGTTTGGGCAAGCATCACCATCCATTTGACTGTGCAGGCTACAAGACGAAAGGATATTTTGGATGTATACTGGACTGAATCTGTTCTCCAAAATTTCCTGGAAATTATCTTCCTACAGAAAAGATGCTTCTATTTTCCTATATCATTCTCACAGAACATTTCACTAGTCTTTCTGATGCCTTTTGGTGGTATTTTTGAACTTTAGCTTTGAAGTTGTTGTGGATGCTGTCGCTTTTCCTTCTCTACCCCAATTCCTTTCCATTCTGGATATTATTATTATTTTTTATTATTTATTGGACTTTTAAGCCACCCTTCTCCCGAAGGACTCAGGGCAGCATACAAGATAAAAACATACAATACAAAAGTTAAGAAAAAAATTAAATCAACATGCAATAAATAATATGTAAATTTAAAAGTGGGAAAACAATTAAATTTTGAGTTACTTAATAAACTATGATTGATCAAACACAACTTTGCACCCTATGTGAAAATGTCTTTTGTCTTAATCGTAGGTCAATTTAATCCTGAACAATTTAAAGTCTTCACTAGTTGAGAAAAAAAACACTGGATCCCATTACCGCCTCCCGCTCCATTGTCTCTTTGTTTCAGAACAAATCAAAGTCCACTTGTAGAAAATAAATGTAGATCAAAGCAAATATGCCAAAGGGGGCAAGATGACAAGAGAGCTCTCTGTTGTAGAAGTGTGAGACAGGTTTAGAAGTCATTCTCGATCTTCTGTCATCAATGGCCCAAGGAAACTGCCAAACAGAACTCCAGTTGAGAAACTTTTCTCCCAGCCGTGTCTTGAGAATGCTAATCACAGTCAGTATTTTGATTCTGTTGAGGATACAATCTCTTCTCAAAACACATTTGATTGAAGAAAAAGGGGGAAAAGTCATCTGAAAATATTAACAGCACGGAAAGAGAAATGCACATTTTTATGAGCATTGGCTCAGTGGCTCAGTGGCTCAGTGGGTAAGACGCTGAGCTTGTCAATCAGAAAGGTCGGCAGTTTGGTGGTTCGAATCCCGAGTGCTG
>JANHFQ010002504.1:70402-82039 GCA_032468035.1 Aparallactus werneri
CACCAGATAGCCACGGCTATCCAGCACGCAGCTTTTGTTTTAGAGTGTTTGCAGAGCACCACCAAAATTTGTAACTCAATTGCACACAATGCACGTTTGACCAGCGTTCGCCAAGTGCACCCATGAAGCGGGTAACCAGCATACCGGTAGGATCCCACCACTGCCTATTTTCCATCTGATTTACCTAAGAGGCTAACGTGTAGCCCTGTCTGCAATGTATTCTTGCTCTTGTCTATACCCACCTTGTGAGGTACTTACTCCATTCCAGGTAGGATGGCCCCATGAGATCTTTCTTGCCACGATAGAAAGAATAGTAAAAGCTGTTCCATGAATTTCATTTAGATTTCAAAAGAGAAGCAGGGAAAATTGAGGGGGAAATATGAAAACATTAGTTGTAAGCTTCAAAATGTGCTTTTTCAAAAGGCCACTGGACTTTCTTTTTTTTTTCTTGAAGACATTTTGCTTCTCATCCAAGAAGCATCCTCAGAAAATCTTCAAAAAAAAAGCAAAGCAAGTTTAGTTGCCTTTTGGCAACTAAGCAAAAAAGCACCTTTGGGAAAACCATGACCTGCTTGACTGAGAAGCTCCATAGGCATTAGTTCTAAAGAATTCTGAGGTGAAGTCCTAAGACTGAAATTGAAATAATGGAGCCTATATAAGAGTTAAGTATTCCACAGAAATAGAAGTTTCCCTTATCTTCTTTTTTAGCATCAGTAAAACTTGAAATTATATCCAAATTCACAGTTGACCTGACATGCACCCATGACCAAATAACCAGTTTAAAGATCAAACAAATGTTGTAGATAAAGTGTATCTTGAGTTAGGTAAAAGCAATTGATCAGATTTCTCATGATATCCTTAAGGACAAGAGCAATCAATGTGGATTAGGTATACTGTGGTCCAAGGAATTTACAGCTGTTTGAACAACTTCTTCCATAGGTGCTAATGAATAGTTTGGCATCATATTGGGAGAAAAGTCTCAGGTGGACTCCTTGACTCAGAATGAGTAGAGTAAGTAGAGTAGAGTAGGGTAGGGTAGGGAAGGGTAGGGTAGGGTAGAGTAGCACAGCAGAGTTAGAAAGTACCTTGGAGGTCTTCTAGTTCAATCTGTTGTTCAAGCAGAAGACCCTATACCTGTCATGGCGAACCTATGCCACGCGTGCTCCATGTGGCATGTTGTGTTGTCCCTGCAGGCATGCATGCCATCGCCTCCCTGCACATGTGCACCCACCGCATGCTGGAAAGGCCTCAAAACGGGCCCTCCTGAGCTGATACACACCTTTACAGGCTTCTCCGATGCACAGCTGAGTTCTGTAGCAGCACGGAGCAGGGTTTCCCGGTGCCAGAGTTCGTGTGCGCCTACATGTGGGGAGGGGGGAACCATGTACACATATGCAGGGGCCACAAACATGTGGGCATGCACATGTGTGCACACTTTCAACACCCCCCTCCAAAAAAATCCTTTGCCACACTGCCCTATACCATGCTGGACAAATAGTTGTTCAATCCTTTTTTGAAATCTCTAGTGATGGAGCACCCATAACTTCCAAAAGGAAGCTGTTCCATTGATTAATTGTTCTCACTGTCAGGAAATTTCCCCTTAATTCTAGGATGGCATTCTCATTAATTTTCCATTTGATACTTCTTGTCCTGCCCTCAGGTGATTGGGGAATAGTTCACCCTCCTCGTGTCTGTGCCAGCTCATCAAGTATTAGAAGACAGTTATCATGCTCTCACCTGCTCTCTTGTCACCCTTGTCCTTCTGTTTGCTAGGTATCTTTATAAATGACCTAAATTGAAAACAGTGGAAATAAAAGAACAAAATCTGAATAATAGGATGAATCGTTTTATTTTTATTTATTTATTTAAATTTATTATGATAATAATTGTTGAGCAATGAAAGTCTTCACCATAGAACAGTGGTAAATTCTTCCAATCTTCTTTGCTGGAGATCTTCAAAAAGGAAGTGTATGCCCATTGTCCTGGTTAGGTTAATGGATATTTGCAATGAGTAAAAGTGGAGTTAGATAACTTATATGGGATTTCTTCCTCAACATTCTATGATTCAATTACTCATAAGGCAAAATAAGATTTATTGAGGGCATACTGGAAAAATGAAAGCTCTTGCAATAGCATTGGGCTATTTCGTACATTTTGCAGATTCCCCCTTTCTTTCAACAGGATATTTATGCCATTAATTAGCTACATGCTAGATAGAGCTTTCTAAAAAAGCCCTTCCTGAAAAGGGTAACAAGAAACTATACTTTGAAAAGTATGTAGAATTGGTTTCATGGTCAAAAAAAGTTAAATGTTTCAAATGTGTGGGACACAATTCTGAAATGTATTATATATTCTAAAACATATTTATATACAATTGTCATTTTTCTCTATGAGTAAGTTTGCATTCTTGGGAGAATTGTGTTTTGAGGAATGCACTTAACAAATACATTTAATAAAAGTAAATAAAAATAAAACTCAAGGTGATATAAAGAGTTTTTCTCTCTATGCATATGCTGTTTGTTTGCCCCATCACATATTTTAGTATGACAACGGATTTTCTTCTCCAGAGTACAATACATATACTTAAACCATCTGAATTCTCAGGAATTTGAATCTGCCAAAGTACATTCTTTTTTTAATAAAACATGTATGATGAAAAGCATAACTCTCACTTTTTGAAAGGGGAAGAGTTCTTCCTTCATTTCCAGGAAAAGAGAAGTTCCTTAATATATTTGTGGCAGGAGGCATCAATTATCCTTATAACTTGGCAAGGATTGATTTATTTGTTTAGCATTTTAAAACTGTGTTTTCCTTATAGCACCTTCAAGGGCTTACACTGCAGCTCCTGATGTATTTTTCAGATGAAGCAGCTAATGAGAATGACGCCGCAAAATTTCACGCCGGTAGAAGTCACTTTGCAAATGCACTGAGAAGGTGCTAAAAATGAGAATGGAAATTCAAATATGCTAAAGAAATATTAAATGAACCATAAATTTAAGTTAAAGCAATTGTTTCATGTTTCCCATTTTAAATTGCAATACATTTTCCCCAACTGTGTCCTATTTTCTATGTTATTTAAGTTCAAGCTCCAACTCTTACTGACACTCAAAATGCTGAATGCAACATATTTTTATGTTTTCCTTCCCACTAATTAGATCTACAAACTATTGCTCCCACTATGACTAAAATATGTATATGCATTTATGAAGCATTAAAGCTAGAAACCAATTATGCAATTAACCATGAGTGAAATATGCATAAATATTTGTTTGCTTGATGAATGCATTTATTCCATGGGTTTACAGTTCAGGAACCAAACACACCCATACGCACACAAATACACAGTCTCTGCTATCAGGTCTAACAATTTAAAAATGTACTATGTATACACCAAGATGTACCTGTAATGTAATTTACATAACATACAGTTATGCTGTATGCTGTATGCTGTAATATCACTTGATTTTGTTTTTTTCATCACCATCACTGCAAGGCAGTAGTAAGTCTTAAGTTGAGACCAGAGATCCAACAAAGGCCATTTACTTCCTTTCAGCAAAACTTCACATGGTTGTTGAAAAGATAAAAATAGAGGTGACTCCATGTATATATCTTGAGCATCTTAGAAGAAAGTTGGGATAGAAACTCAATTAATGAATTAAGGAAGATTGCTGTAAAAACCAGGAAAGTCCATAGTTGTTGCCAGCTTTTCAACTGAACTGATAGCATAGCCCTACTTCTTACCTCTCTCTATACTGAAACCTAATATATCTTCTGGGTAGCAATAGTAATAGCACTTAGACTTATATACCACTTCATAGTGCTTTACAGGCCTCTCTAAGCAGTCTACAGAGTTGGCATATTGTCCCCAACAATCTGGGTCTTCATTTTACCTTGAGCTGGTCAGGATTGAACTCCTGGCAGTGGGCAGAGTCAGCCTGCAATACTGCATTCTAACCACTGTGCCACCATGGCTCCACCACTGATGAAGAAGCAACAGCTGATGAGACTAGCTTTTCAGGAGCACTCTCTCTTCCCCACATTCTTCTGTCTGACACTATCTGATTCAACTGATTATGCTAAATGAATGTGACAATTATGTTAATATAATAGAGTCAAAAGATGCAGAGGACCACTATTAGCAGTGAAAACAAAATAGTGGAAATCTAGGAGTCTTTCAAGAGATTCACACATAGAATTGTAGAGGTGGATTACAAAGATGCTTCTACTTCGTGGAAAAGGGAACTCATTGTACTCATGGAAATTTGTTCCACTGTTGAATTGCTCTTAATAATAGGATACAACTATAATATATGATTTAGAACTGGCCTAAAATTATAGAGAATAGTTCTTCTCTGTAAAGTAGATTTTGTCTGGCTGATTAGAATCTTTTCCCCAGGGCACATGCATTAAAGCAATGACCAAGGATAGTTTGAGAAAAGACAGGAAGACAGAAGAACATGCATCTTCTTCCATCCAGGATTTCCCCTTTGAGTTGACTCAAAATCTCAAGTCATAAGAAAGAGAGTTAGAGAAGGACATAGATAGCCCGTAGGTGGGAAGAGGTCAAGAAACAGGAAACATACAGTACATCATGTCCTGAATAAGTTTCAGGGATAGGACCACAAGCAGAATCCAGTAGTATCAGCAAAACATGGTGATAAGCAAAGGTATGTTTATAGAAAAGCATTCTTCATTTTTTCCCCTCAGACAATGGAAACATTGATAAGAGGCTCAGTTTTTGCTTGACTGTCTACATCATGGCTATAAACTCTGGCTGTTCAGAGAAGAAATATGCTCTGGGTTGGTTTGCCTTTTTTTAATCTAAGAGGTGTTGACCTTACTTCTCTCATGTTGACTCTGCAGCTGTGATTGATGCCCTTGCAACTTTGAGATTGAACTACTGCTGTGGCTTCCACTAGGGTTTACCTCTGAAAATCTTTCAAAAGATTACACTGCTGAATAAAGCCAGAGCTTATTCTATCAAGGTAATCCATTGGTGAAGCAAATATAAGATTCAAAGGAAAAAGAATATTGTTGTCTGTGGGTCTGCTCTGATTTTTGACACCAGGAACTCATCCACACATTCCCTAAACACAGCATAAACATTCCCTGCAATCTCGTCCTTATGACATTGACTTTGTCTCGTCTCCAGTTCAAGCTGAGCCTGTTATGTTTTTTTCTCTTTTCCACTGTGGATGAGATCAACTCATCAAGAGTGTAATTGATATGGTGCTGAGAACTGCCTTGGTTTTAATAGCCATTTTAGACTACTGTAGTCATTCCCCTCCATACAGCCACTGGTCGCTGTAGTCCATGATTATTTCAGCTCAGGTTTTAGCAGAAATCAACACCTGGTTTCTGCAGAGGCAGAATTTGAAATCACTGATTGATATTTTCCCAAATGATTATCAGGACTTGTGTGGGCTCCTTAAACACGTTTGTGCTGTAGAGCTCATGAGTTTAGAGCACTAGGCTTGTTTTTTTAAATATGGCGTTAGCACTCTTTTGAAAGAAGGTTCATTTGGACTGCGAAAGAAAATTATATTTTGCTGGGGGTTGTTGCTTCCATGATTTCTTCTCACAAAAGGTTTTACATGATTGTAGCCTTTACTGCTTTATTATTTGGAATCCCACTTTGCCTACCCTGCAGACTATTTCTGGATGTTCTGACAATGGCCGCATTCTGCCAATGCGGCCATTCCTTTTCATTACTACTCAAGGCTTGAGCCCACTTATCATCAATCACTCCCTTCTGTTTCACTCCGCATGCTTCTTCTGAGTCTGCAACCTGGCCTACTTGACTATTTCTGAATATGGGTTAAGTGCCCTTTCACAAGAGCAGTGGTCCCATGTTCAGAAGTAACCTAATTTACTGGTGGCAGGCACAGAGCACTTCTGCATCTGCAGTGTAATAGGCAAATTGTCTGGTAGCTAAAATAGCTATTCTAAGCTTATCCTTATCCCACCCCTTTTAAAGAGAGAAATCAATGTTGATACTCTCAAGTACAAGGGGAAATGAATCCAGGAGAATTCAACAGTCGAGCTTTTTAATTTGTCCAACATTAAGTAAGGATGACACTACTCGATGACCTTATTACTAAGGCAGAATGGGATCGGCAATAAAGCAGCACAATTTATGCTAGCAAATTTTCCTGCCCACTCAAGCCACTTTAATGCAGATCTCTCGATGCATCCTGAAAGGCAGGATCACCTTCTAAACACATGTGATGGGCATGCACTTTAGAGGTAACTGTACCTCCCCTTCTGGGCTCCGCCCTTTCTCAGGCAAGTCAAAGTCTGAAGAGGGGTGGAGTCTCCACTGTTGTCTCAGATATCCTCTAGCTGAAAAATGCACTGGAAAGCAACAGTTTATGTCCTACATCCTGTAGTCCATCTTCGTTTGTGTGGAAGAACCTGGTCCTCCAACTAGACTCCATTCAATTTCCCTCTCTGATTCCTTCACCTTTTTTCCTCCTTTTCGAAGGGGAACCCTGTATCTTGACCCACTAAGGCCATGCTTTATATGACCTTAGACCCCCCTGAAGCCATTGGTTGAAAACTGATCCAGTCAGAACGGGTGGGGCACCGAGCCCATCGTGGATCCCCTGAGAATGGAAGTTTACGGTAAGTGATCCAACTTTTCATTCTCCATAGAGATCGAGATGGGTTCAGTGGAATTCTGGGTACTAGTACCCTAGCTGCCTAAGGGGAGGCTGACTGGGACTTCAGTGATACTGATTGCAGTATCCTGCGTCCGAAGGCCTGGTCCCTGGAGGCAAAAGAGTCTACTTTATAGTGCCTTATGAAAGTGTGAGGAGTGCTCCATGAAGCTGCCCTGCACACTTGCTCTAAGGAGGGGTAGGCCTTAAAGGCTGTCGAAGATGCTGAACCCCTCATTGAGTGGGCCATTATGCCCTGTGGGGGAACGAGACCCTGACATTCGTATGCCCTTATGATGGTCCCTTTAATCCTGCGGGAGATGGAAGCAGAGGATGCCTTTTGGCCCTTTTTGTTACGGTGAAAAAGTGCCTCGGAATTTCTGAAAGAGGCCGTCCTCTGAATGTAAAACAGGTAGGCCCTTCTCACATCCAATTTATGCCACTCTCATTCTTGATTGGAGGATGGAGAGCTGAAAAAGGACAGAAGGACTACTTCCACCTCCCTGTGAAAGGGAGAGTTTATCTTTGGAATAAATGCTGAATCAGTTCGTAGTACTACTCTGTCCTTACGAACTGAGGAGAGATGGGGAGCCATGGACAGGCTGCCAAGTCTGAAACTGTCCTGGCCAACACAATGGCTATCAGGAAAGCCACCTTCTGGTGTAATTCCCTCAAGGGACAGGTGGCCATTGGCTCAAAGGGGGGCCTGGATAGGGCTTGCAATACTGTGACAAGGTCCCAGGTTGGAGCTCGTGCTATAGGAGGGGGATTGAGAAGGGAGATCCCCTCGGAGAAAATGTCTTACATGGGGGTGAGCTGCCAATCGGGTACCTTTTTGGAATCCCAGGACTGCCGTGATAGCGGACACCTGCCTTCTTAGGATAGAGGTGCTGAGACCCTTATCTAACCTGCCCTGGAGGTTTGATCTTCAGTTTCTCTGGATTGATGGAATAACCTGTGCACCACCTCTTTAGGGACGACCAGGTACAATTATATATACGGTTTGTGGACCGTTTCCTGCCAGCTAGGAGGGTGCGGACCACCTGGAGTGTGTAACCCTTGGTAGTCAGATGGTGCCGCTCAACCTCCATGCTGTCAAGTGGAGGCGGTCCAGCTGGGGGTGGAGCACTGGACCCTGGGAGAGGAGATCTTCCCTGGCAGGCAGAGCGATAGGAGGGAGGGTGCTCAGTTCCCTGAAATCCAGAACCAAGGTTGTCTTGGCCAGAATGGAGCCATCAGGACGACTTCTGCCCTTTCCCTTCTGATTTTTTCCACTATTTGGGGCAGAAGAGCAGTTGGCGGGAATGTGTATAGTAGCCCTGGTGGCCAAGGGCGGTGTAGTGCGTCCACTCCCTCCGCTGCTGGGCAAGGGTTCCAACTGAAGAACCTTGTCAGGTGTGCATTCCGGTGGCAGGCAAACAGGTCTAAAACCATGGGGCCCAGCCTTTGATTCAGGTCCAGGAAGACCTCTGGATGGAGTCGCCACTCCATCCCGTCCATCCATACCCGGCTGAGCCAATCTGCCGCTTGGTTGTCCTGCCCCGGTATGTATTCTGCTCTGAGGGAGGAGATCCGAGACTCTGCCCACAGAAATAATGTTTGTGTGAGACTCTGAAGGAGTTTCGACCGAGTGCCCCCTTGTCGATTCAAGTGAGCCCTGGTGGAGATGTTGTCGGTAAATATTATAAGGTCCCTCCCCGTGACCCGGGTCTCCAAGGCCTGCAAGGCTAGGAATACGGTTTTTAGCTCCAGGAAGCTGATGTGTCTCCTGGAATCTGTTTGAGTCCAGGTGCCCTGAACAGTCTTGCCCTCCAGGATTGCCCCCCATCCCTGGAGGCTCGCATCCGTGTGGATCACCGGTTGTCCACTCTGATTGGCGATCTCCGCTTGAGGGTCTGCGGCAGGAGCCACCAGGATAGGTCCGCTCTGGATTCTGGGTTCAGATCCACTGGGCAGTGCTGGTGGATCGCTATGACCTCCTGGAAGGGTAGCAGTAGATTTTGTAGGGCCTTGGGATCGGAACCAGGCCCATAGCACAATTCCAATACAGGAGGAGAGCATACCCAGTAGGCTGGAGAGAACTAGGCTGTCCTGGCTGTGGGGAAGAAGGGCCAACGTCGCTAGGGCTCTGATCTTTGATTGATGCTCTGGGGAGAGGAAGAACTGGAACCTCAGAGTGTCTATGACTGCCTCCAGGTGAGTGATGGATTGAGATGGGGTCAGCCAGCGCTTCTACCAGTTTATTCGAAACCCCAGGGAGTCTAGCAGCTTCGTTGTGATTGGAGGTGTTCCAGAGCCTCGGACCTCGACGGCGCTCTGATAAGGAGGTCGTCGAGGTAAGGGTATATGAATACCTTCTGGAGTCTGAGGTGTGCCACAGCCGAAATCAGTATCTTCGTGAACACTCTGGGGGCAGAGGCCAGACTGAAGGGAAGGGCCTTAAATTGGTAGTGGTCCTCCCCGTATGCGAACATCAGATACTGTCAGTGTTCCCTCAAAATGGGGACATGCAGGTAAACCTCCTGCAGGTCTAGGGAGACCATGAAGTCCCCCCTGCGCAGGGACTTGAGGATGGAGCGCAGGGTCTCCATTTTGAAGTGTGGACGGAGTAGCCACCTGTTGAGCCATTTGAGATCCAATATGGCTCTGGTGTCTCCCGACTTCTTCGGTACCATGAAGAAGTGGGAGTACACCCTATTCCCCTTTAAAGGGTAGGGACCGGTTCTATTGCTGAAATCACTGACAAATGCTGTATGGCTTGGATTGTGGCCAGGTGTTTCAAGGTGCAGGGGGGTCTGCGCACCTGCCTGAATCTGTTTGGTGGTATGTGTTTTAGTTCCAGCGCATAGCCAGATATTATTGTGGACCTCACTCACCTGTCATTTGTGATTTCTATCCACTGGTTATAAAAGTGGGAGAGGAGTCCCCCTATCGGCCAGTCATTGGTGCTGTTTGTTGGTTGACTTGGGAGTGAAGGCTCGAGGTTGCTGACGCTGTCTGGACTTCTGCCGGCGCAGTTGCCAGACAGGAGGCTGATTCCTGGCGAAACTGGTAGAGGGCCTGTTGGTGACAGATGCTCAAAAGGAGCGAAAGGAAGACTGTCGATCCGGGGGAGAAGAGTGAGAGGTCTTAGCCCTATACTTGGTGGGAAGGACCTTTCTTTTCCCACTTGTTTCGAGGAGGTACGGTTCTAGATCCTCCCCAAATAGCTTCGTTCCCTTAAAGGAAAGGCCTATCAGCTTGGCCTGAGCGGGGTCGTCCCCCTCCCAGATATGGAGCCAAGTGCTCCTGCATACTGCCACCAAAGAGCCCATGGCTCTGGCTGCCATTTGCATCGAGTCACTTGTGGCGTCAGCTGTGATGGTGACCATGGAGGCTATCGTACGAAGGTCTGCCTGAGCAGAACTTGGGAGCTCCACCTGGTCCATACATTTTTGGCACCACAAAACCGTGGCTTGTGATGCTAGGGAAGCCGCCGCTGAGGCTTTTAGGGCCCCTGAAGCTGCCTCAAAAGATCTTCTGGCAGCTAGCTCCACCCGCTTGCCATGAGGGCATTAGGGAAACCTTCTGAATCTGATTGCAATAAGGACGCAGACCCTAAGGATGCAATTGGGGCATCCACTACTGGGGTGAGAAACAAAGGGGCTTGTTCCTCCACCACCCTGTAGAACTTCATGGATTGAAGTTTTGGTTCTCTAGCCTGCCCTGGGCGTGTTCACTCCTTCTGGATGGTTTTCATGAAGGTAGGTGGAAGGGTGAAACCTGAGATAGGTTCCCTTGGCACTGGAAAAACCGCCCTCACGTTGAAACCAGTCTCCAACTCCGTAGGGGAAGCTGTCTTTTCCTCAGGTTCTGTTGGAGCTAGGTTTAAGGTAGATGTAATGGTACGCCAAACCTTAGAGAAGGTCTCGGATGCAAATAGGCATCCTGAGTGGCCAGAAGAAGGCTTCCTGAGTCTTCATCGGAATCCTTCTCTGAAGAAAAACTCTCTTGGACTTGAGAACTAGGGCTTCTATAGCTAAAGGACTCTTCCTCCGAAAGATCAGGAGAAACAGAGGGGCCAGGTGAATTTGGGCCTCTCTGACTCCTGCAGGGGGGGGAGGCCAACTCCCTGGACCTCTGACTTTTCTGCCCCTGCCTGGGCATCTGAGGTGGGGTTTCTGCCCTAGCCTGGGCCATAGCTGCTGCCACTGAGGCCTGAATCATGGCCTGAAGTTCTGCCAAAGAGACTGGCAGTGAGGAGGCCTGTGCCTGTGCCTGGCTGTCCTGAGAGGTTGCATCCATCCTGGATTCAACTCCTTGGATCAATATCCCTGGAGGAAAATAGGAGAAAAAACCCCATGAGGAATGAAAGACAACCTTCTGTCAATACCACATCCCCTAGGGACTTCTTGAACCAGGAAGGGTTGGAGGGTGGTTAAATCCAGGGTCCAGGCCTGCAAGCACCATCCCTCTCTCCAGTTCACCTCTACCCAGGCCCGAAAGCCCTTGGAGGTGACTGGGCTGGCTGGTGATTTTTTAAGGCCCCTTTACTCATGGCTCCGAGGGTTCAAAAGGGTGGTAGGAACTCCTTTCCATGCTCTCCTCGCTCCTCTGACCAGCCCAAAGTGAAAGCGATCCTCTGCCTCTGAAAATGGCAAGAAGGACGCGCGGACCGTTATGCCGTGTCCGCGGCGGCCCCAAGCGCACCTGCACACTCCTCGCGCCAGCGGGCTTTTTTGAATCCGCTTTACCTTAGCGCGCCCTTTCTAAATGGCGCAGAGAATCAGCGGATTCCTATGGGGCCGTCGGCGGTGCCTGCGAGCTCTTCTGCTCGTCTCTGCCTCCAGGCAAGGTGGTTGCTGCCGCTCTCCTGCGAGCGGGATCCGAGGATTCCTCCTTCCTGACCCACGCCGGTGGGAGAAGGAGAAGGGAAGGAACCGCCTCCACCCGGGCAGGCTGGGTCCCGAATTCTGCCCGAAGGAAGGGAATTTGGCGA
>JANHFQ010002515.1:27520-39842 GCA_032468035.1 Aparallactus werneri
ATTATTATTATTATTATTATTATTATTATTATTATTATTATTATTATTATTATTATTATTATTATTATTTCTGGACTTTGGATAGGCAGATGTTTGAAGGTGTGATGATTATTATATGATTATTATTCACTGTACAGTGATGATAATTTGCAATTATTCACAATCTTAAGACTGGTGAAAGCATAATAACCCAAGTCCTAATCAAGGACCTAAGAATTATTAAGATAGCACCTAGGGACATACTGTAGGCAGTTCTAAGCAAGGTGTTTAGTGTGCTTTGTGTGTTCTGGTCCAGTAAGTTAAAAATGCTCAAATATTAAGGGTCTTTTAAATATTGCTCCAATCACAATTGTTATTCCAGTGGATTTCTTTTTCCATAAGTTTTCAACTTCGATCTGCAAGTCCCAGTATTTTGCAATTTTGAGGGATTGCTTTTCCTCAATCCTAGTATGACCCAATATGGCAACATCAGTGAAGACTTTATTCTTTTCAATGATTGGTACATGCTATGAACAAGATACCTGTCTATTTGGATCTTAATAAGATTTTGATCCACTTGTTTTCCAAGCCTCAACTTGATGTCCCCAGGAGTTTTTACTACATTTGAATCTAAATACCAAAGTTTCCAATGATTTTGGCAACTTGGTCATGATGCTGCTTGTCATCAGTTTGTGAAATGTTGCTGTTTGCGGAATTTTTTATTATATAAAAATGTGAAATCACAATTGCCACATTTAGCTGGTATTGGCTTTCATACGTACTAGATCTTCCCAAGAACCTGAGATGTCATAATGTATCTAGTATATTTTTATAACTCTTTTATTCTTTTGAAATAACTTAAGGTGTCGTGGTTTCTAAGCGTCGTGCTGAACCATACAGGAATTGACAGATGGAAATTTTGTCAATGCACAGAATTTCTGTTCTTTTATCCCACCTTTGTATTTGGCCAACCCAAAGCTTTGGAATTTACCTAATGCCCCTGCTTCCTACTTTCCTTTTTTGAATAGTTTGCCAATATCTAACCTTCCATTTCTGTATTTTCAATAGTACTTGCATAACTGATCTTTTTTCTTTCTTTTGTTTCATTCTGTAGATCTTCAAAATAATCAGTTGCTGGCAATTAGTCAAAGGCCACTTCTGATCGTACATATAAATAGATGTGTATTCCCTTTTTTACATGATGGGGGGCATACGTTATCTACATTTCAAACAATAAAAATGTTTTGAGTATGGTTTTTGTAAAAGAACTCTTAAATGATATTGTTTCATACACAATGGATTCAGGAATGTGGAATCCCAGGATTCCAAAGATAAAAATTCCAGATTTTTAGGGATAGGTGGTTGGGCAATAAGATTGAACTGAAACAAACATAGATACTATTGTTTCCATTAATATAATATATTAGCATAGTATGCTATGTATTTATCATAATGGAGTTTTAAAAACAGTTTTATCCTAGCCTTGAAATGTAATGGTAGATACTGTATGCATCTTCTTTATTAATGTTTTAAGTTAGGCTGTTAAACAGAATTATTTAAACATTTGAGACTTTGGTTTGCCTTTGCATTTAATTCTTAAACCAGGCTTTTAAATTGATCTGTAACATTAAACTATGATCATAAGTTAATTAAAAGTTTCATTTCATAATAAAACAAATAACTGCAAGTAGGCAATTAAACATACATATTCAGAAATAAATACCTACATATTATCTACACATAGTAGACTCAGTAAATGAAGAATTAAATCTTTATTATATTTCTATGGGAGATTCCATATAAATTATAGTTGCTATAGTGGTAACTATTCTTAGAGTCTTATCTAGTATAATGTAAGGTACTAGGAAGTCAAGGAGAGTTGTTGTCATTGTGTGCCCTACTTCTCTTCTTTGGTGGCTCTTGGTACGTTAAGTGCCCTGAATCTACCTTCCTTAGACTGTATTGTACAGTTTCTAATTCAATAGTCTTAACTTTCTAGCTGCACCATTTCAGTGTTTTGCTGGCAGTGGCTGGAACTCAGTTGAATTTTGAAATCTTTAGTGTAAGTGTAAGTGAAACCACTTGATTAGTTATTGTTCCAGGATAATGATGATGGTTCTTTAAGAATAGGTCCTTCAGATCTTTTGGGTTTTTAATTTTTTTTAAAGGAACATGGTATGTTCCCTGAAAATAATGCTATGTTATTTTCTATCACATACAGAGATGCCAGTCAGTGGAGAGTGTGCCCACTTGAATCTGAATGGCACTAAAGCAGATTGGCAATGGCTGTCTTTGTTGGGTGGGAATCCCTAAGAAAGTGACATGCAAGAACAACATCTAGTCAGGTGTACAGAAAAGTTATACAAAATTCCCTATTTGTCACAACATTTCATTTAAACCTCAAAGACTATTAATACGTAGGTAGTTTGATGGAAGCAATCTTCACATGCTATCAGCATAGCGTTTATCCATACAGTTTATAATTTAAATTCCTATGCCATTCCTTTTTTTTCCAGAATACAAAAAGGAATTATTTTCCCAAGTGAATAATTCTGTTCAGCTGTATACATGTTATTGTTTAATTTTCCTTTAATAATAGAACAATACTTTTTCCAAAACCAAAAAAATCATGAACATTAGAAGTTCAAACAACACATGTTTTATCAAAGCATGTTTGCTAGTCATTTTAAATAAACATGTTTTAGCTGGTAAGCACAAATAAGATAAATGTATTGTTTAAAATAAATAATTTCCCCTTCTGGATTTATTCTTAACAATTAAAAAGAACAAAAATATTGTAGCATTTTTAGGAACCAACACTTAAATTTATATCGTTTTCTATGATTTTTTAAAAAAGAAATGCATGCAGATAAAGCAAGAAAATGTTTTTAAAACAATTTAATTAGAGTATATTTCCCCTCCCTAAAAGGGAGAGATTGGAAGGGGGTTTGTAATATTGCTCTTTGTATTAGCGCCAGATTATTTCAATTGCTTATTTATTTCTACTTTAAATATGACTTAATTTTCTTCTTCTCTTTGGTTGTAGATTTAGGAATGTAATTGTGTTGAATGTTGGTCTTCTCATTTTATAGATGCATAAAATTTATAAGCAGTTTATATTTCTTATTTCATAGTGCCCTTGATAAAGGCATTGACTGAAATGCACTGAACTAAAGTTTATTCAGGAATACAGCTATAATTATGATAGAGAAGACTGAAGTAACCCTGCTTAAATGGTTGGTCCAATGCTGTTATCGAACCCAAAGCCCTGTTCAATTAAAGTGGAAATGGACAGGGTAACCTTTCATCCAGAGCATCATCTCTCAGAGGCTTTAGAATACAGAACCCTTGAAAGGAGGTGTAGCTATGACCTTTTCTTCAACTCTTCTTCGGGATCTGATCATGGGATTATGGGATCATATATTTTTTTCTCAATACACAGAAATTAAGTTTGGATGTGAGCCAAGAATAAATAGTTTCATCATTGTTAGCTTCCTTATAGCTCGAAAGAAGAGGATATTAATTTCATTAACTGGATGTTAATGATATTTTCTTTCTTTCCATTCTACTGCTGCTTGGACATTCAAACAATTTGGTTCTTTTTTTTTTCAGTCTAAAATATTTGTTTCTGGCCAATTTGATGAGCTAGTTTAATGAATCAATATACCAGGGTCTTAAATCAATTCCCCAGAATTCTTGCTTCCCATCTTGCAGACACAAATAGAAGGATGATATATCACATGAATAGAAGCCGCCATTGGGGACCGCTTCTTTCCACTGTATCTTATAAAAATTCCTACAGATGCTTCTGGTTGCATGTAAATGAATTTTTTTTGGGATGGAACTCTAGGATTCCATGGAAGAAAACTTGGAACATCCTGCCATAGACAGCATAACAGTTCCTGTGAGAGAGTATTGAACTGTCTGGACATAGCAAGCTGCCTCCAAGTAGAAATTGTTGTATAATCTAGGGCAAGGATGTCAAACTCATTTTCACTGAGGCCACATGAGGGTTGTGTTTGACTGCGGACATGCGTGGCCAGCATGACATAACTCGTGTCAGGGGTATCTGTGGTGGCCTGAGAGCTCTGCCAGTGAAAATAGGCTTCTGGGCCGTGATTGCCTGCACCCCTCGCCAGTGAAAACGGAGCGTGGGAGGCCGAGCTGCTTTTTTGTTGGTAGAGGGCTGCAGGAGGCTGTCGCAGCCAAAACGAGAGACTGGGATGGCTGCGTGTGGCCCTCCCAAGCTCCATTTTCACTGGCAGAGGCACCATGGGCTGGACCTTCACTATTTCCAGGGCGGCCCCATGGGCCAGATCTAAGCACCCCATGGGCCGGATCTGGCCTCTGGGCCTTGAGTTTGACATAGGACCTTCTATAGAAAATGACATTTTACACTACATGAAAATAAAGCAGTAAGATATTGTTCTATATGCCTTAGCCCTAGGTCTGTTTCTCATCCTCATAGCTTTAAGATGTGTGAACCCAGCAAAAGGGGATTCTGGAAACTGAAGTCTTAAAGCTGTTTAAGGTGGAAAACACTGTTTTAGTAGAGTGAAAGTCTCCACTATGAGCAATGTAGGTGGTCTGTGTGGAATTTGTTCACGAATTCACCCTTACTAATTCTTACTGATATAGTGCATTAAATTATTAACATGTTTTAATTTTCTGATGCTTTGTAATACTTGGCTGCTAAACGTTACAACGGTGACTTGAAAACTGAATTTTTTAAAGCCAGCAAAGCTTGATCTGGTCTGGAGAACATAAAAGAGGAATGCTCTGTTAATTTTGAGTATGTAGTAGCTAATGTCTTTTGTTAAAGAGAATAGAGGGAGAGAGAAAAACATGCAAAAAAGTAGAAACAAATGAAAGAAGACAATGCAACTATACCAAAAGTACATTTCAATTGAAATCCGTTAAATGAACAAGGTAGAATTAGTATCCTCCAAATAATGTAAAAAGGTACAAAGGCAGAAATATGTCATAATAAGCTAAAAATAATGAGAACAAAACAGTTGATTTTTTATTTTTAAGTATGATTACATATTTACCATTTTACCAAAAAGGAACATAATTATGTTTACAATTAAAATGAAGTAAAAATTATCCATATAATTTTATCAGATTGTTCAATGTACCCCATGTTAGGCAGAGATATCAACACAAGGTCAGTTAAGCATTAAAAAATTTTTTTTAGAACAAATAGATGTTTCATGGTTAGATATATGTTTGATTTAGCTTGAACTTTCTCATCCTTTTGTGAGTAAAATTAATGTATTTTGTCATTTTTAAAGGGCTCAAGTAAGAATCCATATGATCAAAATCCATATGATCCATATGATGATTCCATTGAGTGGAATAAAATTTAGGATATATTTCTTCCTTCTGTAATTACTCTGAGAAACAGAGTGTTTGCTGAGGAATATATCATTGTCCTCATCCTTCTTGTGGATTTTCTGTAATAAATGCATGGCATTATGCAAACAGATAACTGAACTCGAAAAGTGCTTAGTCTGATCTACTACAACTTTTCTAATATTCTTAAACTTAGTTTTATATAGATGGCTCACAGGAAAGCAGAATGTGTCTTAAAAATTCCTATGAAAAGAAACCATGCCCTTTATAATAGAACAGGGATTTCCAATATCCAAATATTATTTTAAGTAGTGATGTGCTACAATATAGTCAGCTTACTGTTTTCCATGGATTCTTGAATATGTAGCATCATTGCAGAGTGGTAGCCTCCAAGTACACCATGAGGGTGCCTTTGATGGCTAGAAAGGTTATGGACAACTCCACGGTTGCCCTTATGATGGCCAGAACCACTGCTGTTCTTGGGGGAGACTGTTTGGCCCCTATAGAGTTGAGCCTGATGTTCACATAACCCAAATTTGCTAAGCAAGATGAAGATATCTCTTCGGAATGCTTTGGTAAAGATGGCATAAAGGAATGGGTTAGCACAAGAGTTGAGTGGATAGAACAAAACTAGCAGAATTTTTGAGTTGCTCACTGTTATTAAGGGTCTGCTTATAACAGCAGATAAGGCATAGAATGAGATTGGTGCCATACATAAAAAGTCAGTAAAAATTAACACAGCCATCCTTTTTGCAATGATTGTGTCTTTGTCCCCTGACTTGTATTGGGGATTCCGTACTGTAATATAAATTTTAATATAGCAAGCACAAATGATGATGAAAGCAACAATGTTCAACAGCAAAATAATTATAATGTAAGCTTGATCTACCGGTGTTTCAGTGTCCATGGGAAGACAGATGCTAACTTTTCCATAACTACTGACTCCAATCAAAGGTAAAAGGGCAAGAAGGAAAGATATCAGCCAACCACCCAACATAATAAAAGATGCATGCCGAAGGCGAATTTTTTTATCTAAGCGCATGGCAAACGTAATAGCATACCAGCGTTCCAATGTGATTGTAGTCAAAGTAAAGACTGATAACTCACTAGCAAAGACAGTAAAAAAGCCAGCTGTGCTACAACCAAGCCCAGTTTGCCAATCAATGGCATAGTTATAATACTCTGATCTAGTATAAAGATCCACTGAAGCAATCAAGAGAAGATACAATCCCATACAAAGATCAGCAAAGGCCAAGTTACACATCAAGAACCGTGGAACAGTCAACTTGTAATGGCTAGTGAGTAAGATAAAGAGAACAAAAACATTGCCCACAATGGCCAGCAAGTTTACAAACCATACCCCTATCCTTAAAAATCTGTACCCCATTACATCTTCACAGGGGTTGAATTCATCAGGCCCTGGGCTGCAACTAATATCGTTACCTGTACAGATAATATAATCATAATGACTATCAAAAGTCACAATATTCTCTTGGGGGTTCTTGAGTTCTTGACCAAATCCATCTTCTCTATTGTTATGTTCTTCAAAGAAGACATAATAACGGGAATTTCCATGAAGGTCTCTAAATTTGGAATTCTCATCATGAACAGCATCAGTGAGATCTGAATAATCTGCATAATCTTGATACAAAGGAGCCCTGAAGGTACTGGAAGATCTTCTCTTGCGAAGGCTGAGATTGCTAGTTTGATTACACAGCAAGAACTCCAAGATTCTAAAGCAGCAATAGAAAGCATGATTAATAAAATATGTAGCTTATCTAGAGCAAGAAAATTAATCAGTGGGGAATATTTAATGTGAGCTATGGCAACACCATTTTAGAAAAGTGCAGCATTCTAGCTTTGGAATAAAGCTACAATTCTAAACTCTAATTATGATAATGACATTTTGATTAGACAACTATTCAAGAAAACTATTACCCATTTAATTATACTTTAGTGTTATTACACTGCATTTGCTTTTATTTCTGTTTATTATAACAAATGGCTATGCTTCCTTTCCTTTATAAAATTCTTTTGTACAGTTTACAGTAAATATGCTTCAGAACAAATGTGATCTAATCTTATTAAATTGGAACCGCCATTGAGTATAAAGTCTGCTTTAAAGAAGTTCAAACAGTATTTAAAGATGATGATAATTTAGCCCACGGTGAAGAGGTGAACTTCATTTGGAGCTTAAATAAACATGAGGTTGACTTTCTATAGAGAGGATCTGAAAGTCAAAGTGCCATTACAAATGTTCGCTCTCTCATTTGCATCACTTCTGATGTGGAGAAAGGTTGAAGAGGTTTCTGAAAGTACATTTCTATTGTTGGGCAGGTTCATGAGCCAGAATAAAATTCCTTAGATAGTTGGATTCTAACCCATTTGGAATTTAATACCATTTTTAAAACTTACCCCTTAGCTTTCTTCCAGTTCTTGAAAGCACAACAGTGACTTGGATATGACAGAGCAGCATAAGTTAGATAAGGAAACGTTTTGACTGGAGGGAATTTCTTTAGAGTCCAGGTATTTTGAGCCATCAGTTCTTTCAAGTTTTCTAAACCTGTTTCTGGCAATGTAGTGATACATGTCTGGGAGACATCACTTAAGATATACATAGAGGAAAAATTAAGGCCAATTAATAATGTTAGTTTCTCATAAAACGTTTCATGCATTTTTATTTAATTTATATGCTATACAACTGTCAAATGCATTAGAACAATTAACAAACACAGAAATTAAGAGCAACATGTACAACTACAGCTTACATGGTTTGTTTATAATTGAACCAGTTTCTTCCTAAGTACTATATTTTCTATAAAGAATAATGCACTCCTAGCCTCCTATACTAGGTTGTCTAGACTTTAGGATTTTTTTTAGTATGTGTGCAGCCTAAGCAAGTATGACTTTAGAATGTGACCTAAAGACCTCTTCTGGTTAACATTTTCTCCATGATCCACCATTTTGGCATGACTTTCCTTGTGTTACTTGACACTTTCTTTCTCCATCTTTTAGACAGAAATTCACTGGATTTTTATGCTGAGGGCATCTGACATCTAACATTTTGGTTGTTTTTAACTGGCAAAATGTTTTTAAACTTTTACTTGACTTAATATTTCTGAGTTATCTTTGGCCAGTTGACTTATAATTTGAAAATTTTAAACATCAAAATAATAATATCACACAGCTAAGGATAAACCAGGAAAACTCTCTTTTTTTCTTCTCTAAAGAAAATCAAAGCTAATACATTCAAAATAATTTACAAGTCATGCAAAACAATTGTAAGAATAATCCAGTTTAGTTGAAAATAAATTGAAGTCATTCAAAAATTGCAATCTATCTCTCTTTCTCCCTCTCTTTCCCTCTCCCTTTCCCCTCCCTCCCTCCCTCCAATTTTGCAAGAAAAGTAATAATAAAGGAGCAGATTCCTCCATGAAGAAGATGTAAGAATGTAAAGCTTGTTTTCATGTATACCTAGAGGTAGGATTGAAAAAAACGTAAAGTGGAATGTGATTATGCTGCATCATGTATTAAACAAGAATTATAACTTTGTGCTCATGTCAGAAGCTCTGAGGCGCTTCCCGCTTGAAAGGATCAGCCAGTGACATCACCGTTGCCCTGGGGATACCCAGATGTATAACTGAAGATGCAAAAGGAAATGCCATATGGAACACAGTGAAGAATATGGTGACCAAATTATTATTTGTATCATGAATTCAATAAATTATATTTTAGTGCAATTCGCAAACAGGAATAGTCTTACAGAACTCTTTGTGGTGATGGTATCTAAGCATTTTGACTTTCCCTCCTCACTGGCTGACTAAGTGGAGACTTAAGAATTCAATTTATAACTTCTGAGCTGCTATTATTTTAATCTGTATATACCTCTGTACGTCCACGCGAAGTACCAGTATATAATAGGTCCTTTGCTGAGACCCAAACCTAATAGGTTTTTGAGTGCTCTTCCAGGATTTTTCAGTTTGACAATAATAGATGCCATACCTTAATTGCTACCACATTTTATGAAAAAGTGGTATCACTAATGCTGGAGATTTTTTATCTGCAATATGCTTCAGAATTCCCATCTTTCTGACATGGGAATTCTGTTGTCCATTATGTTCTACTATTATTGCTTTTAACAATCTGCTGCTCTGTCATTTTGTTTTTTTCCTATTATTTAGTCTTTGCAAACAGCTCTATAATCCAATTATAAGCAACATACACATTTACAAACAAATAGGTGTTTAATTCTATGTATGATTCTCTTAAATAAGACATTGCTTAACTAATCATACTGACATTCTTTAACATTCAGAAGAATCTGAAGTTCTCAAGTCAGTTTCCTTAGGTGCTTCTGTGTACAAGCCAGTACAATAATAACCCTGCTAAGATTAATAGTTAGATGAGCAAAGCAGAAGCTTAATATTTATTGGATTTTGTTTTCTGTTCCCAAGTAAGTTACTCCTTTCATATTCCATGATTTCATGGTGGTGGAATGTGAAGAAGTTCACCTTCCAGAATATTAGTCTACAGTATAAACATTACTATTCTCATCTAATGTTTACACTTAAAAAACAACAACCAAAAAAGTCGATTGGATGAACAGTGCTGAAGCCACTCTGACCATCACAATTAAAAACAAAACCAAATTAAAGCCATAAGAATTTCCTTAGATGAATAGATAGATGTAAAATGTGCATGGTTAAATACAGCCTGAAAATTGGCATGGTCATAAAAGCTGCATTTTGTAGTCCACAAGGATGTTGGGAAGGCTACATGAGTTCCTTTGGCAGGATACAATGTTGGATTCTTGCTCTAGGGTAATCTAATGGAAATTTCTTTTGGAAAGCTATAACTGCCCAAGAATTCAGTTTGTCTTCAGATCAAGCTCTGAGACTGACCCGGCCTGTACTTGACCCTTGATGCTTTTCTAAGATGCTTTAGTAGGCACCACCTCTATACTGGTGGTGCCTACTAATGGTGCCTTCTCGAAACCTGTTGGACCTAACCTCTCACTCAGAGAGAAAGAAAGCCTTGCTCTCAGTAATGAGGCTGCTCATATTTCAAGACTCATATTTCAAGACTGAATCAATACAGATGACCTTTGTTATTTGGGATTTTACTAGCTATGGTTTTACATTTCCGTGATTGCTAAAATAAGATCTCAGTTTGTGAGTCCCAGTTTCTACCACATGCTATATACTGTATATACAAACATACATACACACATACATACATACTTAGATACGGGGTAGGATAGCTCAGCAGTTAAAGCTTGTCACCCCAGTTTCGAGATCCCAGGGCCACACAATGAGGTGAACTCCCATTCCCTGTCCCAGCTCCTGCTACCTAGCAGTTTGAAAGCATTCAAATGCAAGCAGATGTATAAGAACCACTTTAGTGGGAAGGTAACTGTTCCATGCACCTCGGTATATAGTCATGCTGGCCACCTGGCCACAGAAATGTCTTCAGATAATGCTGGCTCCCTTGTCTAAGAAACGGAGATGAACACTGTCCCCTAGAGTCAGACATTACTGGACAGGGGAAATCTTTACTTTTATTTTTCATACATGCATGTGTGTGTACTTATGAGTATGTATATCAGTGGTGGGATTCAAATGTTTTCACTACCGGTTCTGTGGGCGTGGCTTGGTGGGCATGGCTATGCATTCGGCCAATCAGAGGTGGTATTTGTCGGGACTATCAGAACTGGTTGAATACCACCTCTGGTATATATGTATTGCATAAGTGTGTGTGTATGTTATGTATGTATGTATGTATTTTACTGATGCAAAAAATGGCAGAGAAGCTTTTAAGTAAAGTATATTTCTCCAAGTCCGAGGTCTTGTTATTCGTAGTTTCTAGACTGGCAGGTAACCTCATGGATAATAAGGAATCTATATCTGATTTATTTACATTGAGATCCAAAATAGTATGTCAGGAATATAGAATCTAGCTTTTATCCTGTTCAGCATGCTAACTGCACCTTTGACAAATCCTAGTAAAATATATATATTTGTGTCTCTATCCTGTTCTCCTGGACCTACAACTTTTTCACATCTTTTCCATATGTCTATCCAATGTTTACTATTTTTCTGTAGGAGTCTATTGATTTTGCCTCAAGTTTCCTCTTTTTAACTGCTGACTTTAATTAGTTAGCTGTCAGTTCCTGACATTTTCCTGGCATCATTTTCCTTGCCATAGCTGATAAATGCTGTTTTCCATTCTCTTTTTATTTTGTAATTTAAATATTCAGAAGTAATGAATCAATCCACATGCTAGAAACAAACATGTTAATCATATAATCTTTTTATTTCAGTAATGAATAATTGCTCCTGCATTCATTATACAATCAAATATACTTACTGAATTAAATCTATTCTCCCTCTGAGCTTGTATACTAACATCAAAATAAATTAGTACCTCTGTGTGAATGTTCAATAAATTATTTCTATGATGAAAAAATGTGAGTCACCATGAAATATGCCAAATCTACTGCTGTTAGAGAGTTATTGACTATTTTTCTGTATTTCTCCAACTGCTAATAGCTATCTTTAGGAAGAAAATGAAGCCTCTTTAGGGAAGCAGGTTTAGAACTGGAATAAATGTTTCATTTGTGATCATAATATCACAGTTGAATTTGGAACAGTACATGTCACACAATATGATCAAGTTATTAAGCTCATTTTGTTTTTTGCTGAATTTGTCCAGATCTTGATCTCTTTATTTAGAGCTGAGGCAGCCGTGCTGGCTAACACAGTAAAGTACCGTATTTTTCAGAGTATAAGACACTCTGATGTATAAGACACACCTAGCTTTTGGGAAGGAAAACAAGAAAAAAAAATCTGTCTCCCAGCAAACAGCAAAGAGCTTGTTCAGCTTCAGCAGAGCCTGATTAGCACAAGCAGCTGGTTGTCAACTGGATCGGCCTCCCAACGATCAGCTGTTTCAGGCTGCAGGGATTGTCATAGCCTATTGCTACCTCCGT
>JANHFQ010002519.1:16035-26079 GCA_032468035.1 Aparallactus werneri
ACCCTGGAAGCCGCCCCGAGTCCCAGGAGAGGGGCGGGGTATAAATCCCAATAATAAATAAATAAATAAATAAATTCCGCTCTTATCGAGGCCACCGCTTGTTCTGCCCAAAGGAAATTAGTGCGGGCCAGAAGCTGGAGAGGCTTTGATCTGGTCCCTCCCTGCCGATTCAGGTAGGCCTTCGCACAGGTATTGTCTATGTAAACCAGTAGGTGGCAATCCCGGACCTGCAGTTCCAGTGCTCTCAAGGCCAGGAGGACGGTACGGAGCTCCAAAAAATGTATGCTCTGTCTGGCTTCTGACCTAGACCATCCTCCCTGGACCGCTTGGTCTCCTAGGTGGGCTCCCCAACCCAGGAGGCTCGCATCTGTGTGGATAATTGTGTGATCCAGCCAGAAAAAAGGGGAGCCAAGTTGCAGCCTGTTGGGGAGGAGCCACCAATTGAGATCTTCCCAGGCATCCTTGTCCAGGGTCAGAGGTCAGGAAAGACGGAGATGTGCTCCTGGAGTGGCAGTAGGAGCAGTTGAAGCGACTTTGACCGGAATCTCGTCCAGGGGATGATATCAAAACATGACACCATCATCCCCAGAAGCTTGTTGACCAGCAGGCAGTCTGGATGGGGCAAGGCTTGTACCCTGGTGGCTAGGGTCTGGATCTTCTCCTGTCTTGCTGGAGACAGAAACACCATCCCCAATGAGGTGTCTATCAACGCTCCCAGGTGTAGGATGGACTGTGCGGGAGAGAGGCAGCTTTTCTCCCAATTCACCAGAAACCCCAGGCTGCGAAGAATGGAGATGGTCAACTCAAGATGATCCCTGGCCAGGGAAAAAGATGCTGCCCTGACCAGGATATCGTCCAAGTACGGATACACCGTCACTCCCTGGAGTCGGAGGGAGGCGATCACTGTCACCAACACCTTGGTGAAGACTCTCGGGGCTGAGGCGAGGCCGAAGGGGAGTGCCCGGAACTGGAAATGCTTGCCATGGTAGCAAAATTGTAAGAACCGGTGGTGGCTGATGCGAATGGGCACATGGAGATAGGCATCTGCCAGGTCCAAGGAAGCCATGAAATCCCCCCTCCGAAGCAGACCCAGGATGGAACGTAGGGTTTCCATCTTGAACACTGGCCGTGTGAGATGTCAGTTGACCCACTTGAGGTTGAGGATTGGACAAGGCTCCCCCGACTTCTTCGGCCTACTGAAAAAGGGGGAGTAGACTCCCTGATCCTGTTGGCAGATGGGCACCCTCTCAATGGCCGTTGAGACAAGGACGTGTTGGATTGCCTGAAGATTCAGCAAATGCCTGCTGCGATCCCGTGGGCGGGACACCTGCAGGAATCCTGGTCTCAGGGAGCACTGTAACTCGAGGGTGTAGCCGAGTCTGAAGGTCTCCCGGACCCAGGCGTCTGAGGTGACAGCCTCCCAGCGATCTGCGAAGAGCTGGAGGCGGCCACCCACGGGGAGACCATCATTATGGTTTGGCTGTATGTTTCTTGGGGAAGGACCTGGTTTGTTGGCGTGGCCTAATATGCTGTCTCCTTGGCTGCCAGAAGGGCTGGCAGGCTCTGCTAAAACCTGGCTGTGACTGGGAGGAAGAAGCATGTCAAAAGGGCTGAAAGTAGTGCCTGGAACGTGCGCTGAGTGTTGTTTTGGAGCGGGGTCTAGAAGGAAGTGCCTTTCCTTTATCCTTCGTGTCGGGAAGAAAAGGAGACAGCTGCTCCCCAAACAGCTTGTCCCCCTGGAAGGGATCTTCGCTTGTGCTGAAGAGTCAATGTCCCAATTGCGGAGCGTGGTCCGTCAAATGGCTACTGTCGAAGCAATGGACCTGGCGGAGAGCTGTAGGGCATCGCTGGTGGCATCTGCCGCGTAGGATGCCGCGTTGGCAATCTTACGCAGGTCTCTCACAGCCTGCTTGGGAAAAGGCTCTTGTTCTGCCAGGTGCTGGCACAACATCATCGCCTTGCAAGTGAGGGAAGCTGCTACTGAGGCTCTAAGGGCTCCCGCTGACATGTCGAAAGCCTTCCTAGCTGACGTCTCAATCTGCTTGTCCACCGGATGCTTTGGAAACACCCCGGCATCGGGTGGGAGGATAGACTGGGAACAGAGGGCTGCCACGGGGGGTATGTGTGTGTCAACCACTGGAGAGGAAAACCAAGCGGCGTGCTCCCCGGTTATGTTATAGAGAGCCAGGGCACTGGGCTTGGTCTCCCTGGGGTGGAGAATGGACGCCCAGTCCCTCCGGATAGTCCCCTGAAAGGGAACCGGAAGTGGAAACCTCCAAGAAACTTCCTGATGGGAAGGAAGTACTGAGTCCACATCGAAGTCAGAAGTGTACGGGGTAGGCAGTGCCTCCTCCGGCGTGCCCAAATTTAGGGTGGACAACACCCCTCGGAGCAGCTTGTTGAAACCCTCAGGTGGGAAAAGGCGAGTGGATGGTTTGACCGGCTCCTGTTCCTCATCCGAAGAAGAGGTCTCCGAATTGACATCAGAGTAGTCGAGGGAGCCTCACTCAAGGGAGGAGTCCTCCTCGACCTCACCTTCAGAGAGCTCAGGCAGGACCACTGGAGTGAGTGGTTCCGTGGCTTTCTTGGAGCTTTTCATAGCTGGCTGCGAAGGGCCCTGGGACTCTTATGGGGTTTCTGAAGCTGGGCACTTGGACTCCCCTCTGGTCCCAGAAGAGGATGGCTCAGGCAGCGGGGCTGGTGATGTCACAGTAGGTCTGAGGTCAGCCAGAGCCTCAGCAAGGGAGGAAGAGATGGCCTCTTGGACCATTTTCCGGATGGAAGCCATCAGGTCCTCCCAAGGGACAGTTGCCCTGGATACCTGGGTAGCCTGAGGCAGCGAGTCCTGCGACTGATCCAAGCCTGAAAAAACCCAAAACAATGGGGGCATGGTTAGAAATAAGGCGACCAAGAGAGGCCACACATAGCAGACAGGAGAGGAGGACGATTGGAGGATAGCCATTGTGGTGCAAAGCCAGCTTATCTCAAGGCCGGGAACAGCGGCCCGAGGCATCCTCTGCACAAGGGGTGCAGGAGCTCGACCCCATGGAAGGGAAGCACACCAGCCACACACGCACAACACGAGGGAATCCGAAAGGGCCATGTGACGGTGGCCAACCTTGACCGTGTCACGGCACAAGAGGCAGCCCCCAGAGCCAGTGGGGGCCTCCGCTGACGTGGACCCTCCAGGAAGGCCCCGTAGCCGGAGCGATGCAGGCGGGAGCCTGAGCCGGGCGGCGCCATAACCAAGCCGAAGCCAGGCCAGATGCCAATCCTCGTTAATGCCCATTCAGAGGGCAAAGCCACAGGCTGCGGAGCTCGCAATGCAGGTAGCAGTGGGCGACACTCCACCGTGTCAGGGCACAGGAGGAGTCCCCAGGGCCTCCGCTCAATGAACCCTACCGGAAGCCCAGGCAGGTAGTGTGGGTTCAGCAGCGGGCATAATTGCTGAAGCAAGGAGTCGCCATAACCTGGTACAAGCCAGGCCGGATGCCCAACATCAGGCATTCCAGGACCATAGCCGGTTGGCAATGTGACGTGGGGGGCCAGGGGAAAAACACCCAGGCCTCTAGGCCTCCAATTACACTAGTCCCGTGGCGAGGCTGGCGTGGTAGGAGGAAGGAAAAGTCCCTCCCCCCAAATGAGGTACCAAAAGGCCGATTCCAATTCCGGGGATAAAGTCCCTCCGGAAGAATGGCCACAAGCTGAAGGAGCTGCGGCAATAAAGCGCATGCGGCTGCAAAAAAACACCCAGGTACTGTGAAGGCGGGAAGATTTGAATAGGCCCGTAAAAGCTCAGAGGCAACTCCGATGGCTACGCTGATGGCGCGAAATTCAAAACAAAAAAATAACCCAAAAACTGCTCACCACTAGGCGAGGTGGCAGCTGAGGCCGAAGAGCGTGGCAATGGAAAGTTAGTGTGGTGCGCCGAGCAGCACGGATCGCAAAATCGCACCCGCAGCCCAAACGGGCTGCAGTGCATCGAACCACTGTAATTGGGCAGTTCCTGGGCTTCCAGCTCGGATGAGAGAGATGCCTTGTAAAAAGGAGGGGGAATCCGACGGATCGGCAAAGCCTCAAAATGGCGCCTGACGCTTCGCAAAACTGAAACCAGAAGTCTACAAAACCACCCGAACGGCAAACGGGCCTTCTAATGGCAGAGAGGTTCCAAGAAAACGTCTGTTGCCAAACCTGGAGGGAGAGAGAAGGAGAATTAATGGCCCCCCAGGACAACCCACAACAGCTCTGATCACTGGGGATGGAAGGTGGAAGGGGAGGAATAACCGCCCCCCCTTCACTAAAGACGGACCAGGGCTGCACAGGACAGGCTAAGACAGACAAAACCTCCTTTTAAAAGTACCTGCAAAAACTGAGACAACAACAGGCAAATAATCACAGAAAAATCCAACGAGGCTTCAGAGAAGCAGAAGTGTGACTTGTCTTTGGAGAGGCAAGTAAGAAAACTGGGGTCTCTGGAGCTCCACCCACAAGTGTTTAGACTTGCCTATTGGTGGGCGGAGCCCATTAGCAAACTCAATGTGGAGAGCCCACTGGAGAATAGGGGATTTCAAAGGTGTGTGTGAGGGTTTGTGATCTACAGAAGCCCTGTTTCTACATGATCCCCAATAAATACACTCAAAGTATTCAGCCTTTTAACTAATGCAATAATATCTTTTTTACAGATTCCAGTAAAAAGAGACAAAAAACTCCCATATAGACAGAAAACTAACACAAAAAATCCCTTCCCTTTCCCCATCTCCCTTCATGCCTGTATCAGACTTGATAAATGATGACAATTCTAAAGACAACTCTGTTCATATAAATCATATTCAAATGCTCAAACCTTTGATTTTTTCCCTGGTTCTAGATCTTCTTTGTTACTTCGTATTCTCTTGTAATAAAACCGAACATCTTCTGATAATGATCGGATCTGCTGTATTTTTACCTTCTGTGAGAAAGAATTCATAAGACTCAAACTTTGATGAACTGCCTTGCCCTAGGAGAAGAAATATAAATGTTTTCCTTTTAATGCTCTTGTGCCGATGGTGATAATATTCTACACATTTATTAAAGCAGACAAAAAGTTTAAATTGTTTGAAATGTTCAGAGACCACTCTAAAAACATTCTCTATAACATTTCATTTAGGCTATTTTAAGCCACACCAGTTGAATGATTTTCTATATAGTTTAAATGATCACAAGTTAAGAAATGCTTTCATGTAAAAGTTTCAAAGTCTGCCAATTTATTAAAGTGTTTAGGATTGAACGGTTCAGTCAGAGGATAATGAACTGTAAAAGTAGATAAACACTCAGAAAATCTTTCAATATTACAGCTAAGCTATTCTAATTATCCTTATTTATTGTGATGCACTCAACCTAACATTCATGAACATAAAACACATGAAGAAATTAGGGTTGCAAAATCATAATTATTTATGGAAATGTGTATAGAAACAGAAATCAAATATTTGTTCAGGTATTTATATAAGGAATCCTTCGTAACTGGGCATACTAGCTGAGACAGTAGGAAGTTGCAATTCACCAACATTAAGAAGGCACAGGTTCATCACAAAGTCATAGAATGACTAAATACAATATGACAATTATATGATTACTGTGTTTCTTTTTATTTTTTGGTCAATAAACCAGAAGATAACAAGTAAATAGGATAAAAAGAATGACATACAACTGAGGCTTTAGTCACAAAGTAGTGATTTGTTGGCTGTTTTATATAAGATCTTCATCTAAGTTTAGGTACAGTATATACTTTGTTGCTATCTATACCTATAAAAGAGAACTCCCCGTTGGGAAGAATGTTTGTATGTCGGGTATAGAAATCTATACCCCTCCACCAATCTCCCCCAAAATTGAAAGGAAGGTAGTTTACCATTGCCAAATCAGCACTGTCGGGGTCTCCGAAGTGTAGTGTGCCTTTTTGTCCCCCCAAAAAAGGGTGGCAAAGAGGACAAATGGCAGTAAAATGGCTGGGATGATGGGAAATGTAGGCTAGAACCACTAACACAAAGAACTGTGGGAATTGTAAGCTGAAGCAGGGGAATAATGTCAGTGTTTTTTCAAACGGAGCTGCGCCGGCACATAATGAAAAGGGAGCTGAGGGGGCACACAATGGAACTACCACCCTAACATGTCACCCTCCCCTTATGCCAATTGCCTGGGACAAGGCGGGCCATTGCTGCGGCGAACACACCGCCCAGCCTTTGAAGCATCGTCCCTGGGTGCCGGCCCAACCAGCTGCCATGGGAGGAAATGGTGGCAGCACTTCAAACAGCTGGGGGACAGCAAGGACGGAGTAGGCCACACCGGAGGTAACAGGTACCTGCCCCTGAGGTTTCTCTTCGCCTCCCGCTGCCCCTGCACCAGCAATCCGAAGCCAATCAGCCACCTTGTAACCCCTGCTGGGATGGCGCAGTTTGCCATTCGACCAGCCGTGCATCCTGGAAGAGCTGTGGGAACGTGGAGCCGGCAGATGAGGGCAGCGGAGGAACATCCGCGTGTCCTCCGATGCCCCTGCCAGCCCAGGCTGAAGGTGGAATGGGGGACTCTTCGCCTCCCACTGCCTCCCATTGCCTGTGCAGCAGTGTTCCCAGGCCAATCGGGCACCTTGCAAGCCTGCCAGGGCGGGGGACTTTGCCCTTTGGCTAGCTGAGCCTCCCGACAGACCTGTGGGGACACGCAGCCAGCACATGATGGCAGCGGGGGAACATCCATGTGTACTCCAATGCATCTGACAGGCCAGGCTTGAGGTGGACTGGGGGACACAAACAATCGGCCACAATGAGAAACAACAGGGGGAGAAGGGGGAACAACACAAAGAACAAGAGGAGCAGGAGAGGAAAAAATGGAGGAACAACAGGAGGAGGGGGCAGTACTTCATGCCTCTGTTTAGAAGTATTTTTGAAGGTCCTTTTTGTCAGTCTGTCTGTCTGTCTATCTGTCTCTTTCTCTCTCTCTCTGTCTGTGTGCATATCCAAAATAATAGATAGGCTTTTGCATATGCATAAAGTAAATATATTTTCAAGTTCTCATGATCTGAACTTTTATCATTTGGTTGGAATGGAATGGTTCACAGAGAAAATAGTCACGGGCTGTTTTCAGAAGTCAGGACAGGAAATGATAATCTTAAATTACAGGAAAGAAGATTCTGACTGAATGTTAAGACTTCCTAAGAATAAGAACAATTACGTAATTGAACCAATTGTTTCTTTTTTTGAGTTCTCCAAGCAAAAGCTAGATTGCTATTTGTTGGGGATGCTTGAAAATTGGCCCACGTAGTCCTTTCCAGATTCAATGACATTGAGAAGTCTCATTTCTGTTTCTTTCAGTCACCTTTTCTTCATTTTTCCTTCTCTTATTGGCTAGCAACTGGAACTCTTGAAGGAATGTCGGAAAGAGAAGGAAAGTTTGTCAAAATTATCTCTCTTTTCTTTGGGGCTTTCTGCACACTGTAAAACACTGCAGAAGTATGAATGTCTATGGAGATTCTCAGTCAACCACAGGTCATGGTTGTCCCAAAGGTGCTTTTTCAGAAGGCATCTTGACTTTCTTTGTTTTTCCTTGAAGATGTTTCACTTCTCATCCAAGAAGCTTCTTCAGTTCTTCAGAAGTGAAGAAGCTTCTTGGGTGAGAAGCAAAATGTCTCCAAGGGGAAAAAAACAAAGGAAGTCCGGCTGCATCTTGAAAAAAACACCTTTGGGATAAGTATGAATGATAATTCCAAGGACTGCTTCCATCTTTGGGGCTATTGTGGTGAGTCATACAAACTAGAGGTGTGAGTTTTCCTGGCATCTCTAATTCATATTTTCTCTCCAGATTTTTATTCATTCGTTTGATAAGAAAATGAGTAGGCCATCCTTGGACTTGATTTAGTCTTTAAACCAGTCTACTACATCCTTCAGGCCAGCCCTCCAGCGAGACCACATTGCTGAGATTCAGAAGCAAATTACTCTTTAATGTGACACAAGTTTTTGCCATTCGAGAGCAAAATTAACACAAAATAAATCTCTGGGGTGTTACATTTCTCCAGTCACAAAAATTGGTTCTAAAGAGAACTGAAATTTTTTTCCCCTGCTTCTCTCATGACTTCATTGTTGTCAGATGTTGTATCTGGCAGTGTGTTTATCTCTTTAGTATGAAAGACTGGGTAACCTGACCCTCCTGTTTACAGGAAGGGGATGGTCCCAGACTTGAGGGTATAAAAGGAGGTTTACCTTTCCCATTTCCTGTTCTATCTTATCTACCTATCCATACGTTCACTGTAATGTATCCAGTTATCGCTATCTTCTATAGCTAACAAAATAAATGGATCTATCTGAAATACTGACTGGACTTATTATCTAAAAGGGTATTCATCTAGACACCATCTACCTCAACAATTGTTTCATTTGTCTGTTGTGATAGAACCTTAAAAAAAAGAGAGAAACAAACTTTAAGGAATGACATCCCAATCGTGAAAGGATTATCCATGAAAGAATTAACTTGTCTCCTAAAGAATTTTCCTTGGGAAAAACTGCAAGGACAGTTTACTCTGATCAGATCGTCTAATTCAAGAGCTACCAAATCACTATTTCTATTTTTTTCTCCTAATATTTTTTGATCCCCTCTTAAACGAACACTAGCATTTTTTAATGTCTTCCATCTTAAAACTTGTATGTTTTAATTATACTCCATCTTTAGTTCATGTTTAGCAGATGAAAAGGACAGCTGAGGAGTCTGAAAGCTTTTATCCAACTTTGTGTGTGTGTGTGTGTGTGTGTGTGTGTGTGTGTTATTTATTTAAAGTGCCACAATTCCTACTGTATAATAAGGAGGCTTTAAAAAAAAACCCTTTCTGCCAACTTGGAAAAATAACTCGAGTCTTTCATCGACCCACCGCAGAACAATATGAACTTCGTTTAAACCAAAGAGCGGTTCAGAATGCATGAATTCAGCTGAATGTTATTTTTAGACAGTTTGGTATAATTATTTAATTAACGGAAATGAAGCATCGTGGCATTGAAGAATTTGAATGAGTGGGGAAGGGCATTGCGGATGGCTCTTGGAGCAGCTCCATTTCAAGCTAATTCACATTTCCAAAGAACGAAATGGGGGAATTTTCATAGCTTGCCCTTCATCCCTCTTTCAGCTTTGAGAAGCGATTCAACCGAAGAAAGCTCTCTTCTGCCAGTGAACAGGAATGAGTGGTTGCTGAGGCAACAGGGTGATTCAGGGGAAAAAGGCTTTTAAAATAAAAATGGCTCCTCTCCAAGTTTTTTCCCCCTTTTTTTTTCCTCTTTTACTCTTGTGGCCAGAAAACAGTCCTTGGGCTTTATAATCAATAAACCTTTGTTTGCTGTGAGGGTTTCACTCAGACTTCGAATGCTGAGCTGGTTAAATACAAGACATCCATGCCAATTGCAAATAATAATTTACCACAGGAAGTGAAAAAATTAGCAGGGAGTTTTAGAAAGCTAACACAACTATCTTGAAGATGCCTTGGGCAAAACCAGCCTATATGAACCCAACAATGTCGTTTAAATTTGGACTGGTCTCTTGACATTTCTTTTAAAACCATTTAACTCTTTAAAAACATTTTTTTACTATTACTTTAATTCTTTTTTTAACATCTTGCACACAGATTTGTGCAATTTGGAATCATTAGTATGCTAACAGTCCAGAACTATTAATAGTCTTTGTATATCTTCTGCCTAGCATTTGCACATAAAAGAAACATTTCATGTTTGCATCCTGCCAGATTTTTGGTGCATTTTCTTCCTATCCATCCCAGTGAACAGTGTAAATAGGATGTTCAGCTGAATGTCAAGTGCATTATAAGGAACTTTCTTGGTTCATGAGTCACATATCCAGGGCCTGGCTTATAGACTGGGCTAATTCATTAAGCCATGGCATATTAATATTGTTGGAGGTCCAAATCCAATGGCACTAATTTAATTCATGATATAATTAGAGTTGATGGGATGCAGTGGCTCAGTGGGTAAGACGCTGAGCTTGTCAATCAGAAAGGTCGGCAGTTTGGTGGTTCGAATC
>JANHFQ010002523.1:139923-150104 GCA_032468035.1 Aparallactus werneri
CCCCGAGTCCCAGGAGAGGGACGGGGTATAAATCTAAGAAATAAATAAATAAATAAATAAACAAACATCCCCAATATGTTTATAGTATTACTAAATTATATAGATAAAGTAAAAACCCTACACAAGATACTAAAGATATTCAGATGCTGTAACATAATGTTTGTCATGGGCATCTGCACTGGTGGGAAAGAACCTGAGATGTTATTTGTGCCATAATGTCGCTGTGTAAATGATGCAAATGAAACACTGTATGTCGGTTGTGACATGGCATCATTACATAATTAAATCACGTAATATCATTGACATCTTTACAGGACACCTAAGGCCCTTACACGGCAAGGCACTGGAGTATTATGCCTTTTTCTACAATGCCTAATTCATTTGCTTAAGCAAAAGGAGACACAAGCAACTGTTGTTGCTTTTACATGGGGAAAATTTCCAGGGTAGGGGTGGAAGAGACAAATATAGAAATTGGTAATTTATTAATACCTTTCAAATATGCTGGTATCAAGGACAGAGGCTTTTGCTCCTATTCAATAACAAATATATGCCACTGTTATCTTAAGAAAAATGGTCAGGAACCAAGACAAAGTTTCCCTCCATAGACATCCTCCAAATTTATTAGGAATGCCTCATTCTGTTCTGTTCTATTTTAAGGTTGATTTTGATACCGATTGTTTTGGCTGTCTGAAAATGCTGTTAATAGACAGATTTTAAAACCAACCAAATAGAAGGGAATAAAGGAAAAGAAAAAAGTAACAGACTGAAGTATTTCAAGAACATAAATCCTAACAAATCCAACTGTTTAATACTATTCCATTCAAAAGAACTAAATCAGAGTTTCAAATAATGCTGTAAAGGGAGCTCTGAGCCTATAAAGGAGAATGCAATATTTTTCTCCACAGGAGAACATTAACTTTTTTTTTTAAACCAGAGTAATCTCACTGAAATCCGTTATTTAATTCTTGCTCCCACAACATCTGCAAAATCAAGGGCTCAGTCCAACCCATTCATTGCATAACATAATCTTGCTACCTAGTTTCCTAGAATATGATTTACTACAATGATGCCATACCAGGGTGGTTCTTTTATAGCCATTAGGAGAAAAAAGTACTATAAAAAGGAATCCCCTAGAGAAACTGTTTCCAGCATCAGGAAGTATGAAAAAAATACTAGTGGTTATTTGGTGGTCTACTTTCAGAAGTGATTATTCATAGTGCACCTGTAGAACAAGAAAACGAAACCTATTGTTTCTACACAAGCATTCATTACATTAATCAGAGGTCGTATAGTTTTAAGAAAAACATTCAGTATAGACAATATTAAACATTAATGTTCTGTGAGATGGGGGAAAACTAGTATGTTCTGAACACTCTTGTAAAGGGCACTGGCTGTTTTATGACTAAAAGCCACTCATATGTTTATTCTGGAAACTGAAAAATCCTATAAAAGTTAGGAAAACTTCTCCAGAGAGAATGAATTTATTAACTATGATCCAAATATCTCTTTAAAAAGGCAACTCGCTTCAATTGCTGCATTAATGGACTGTATCTTGATCAAAGCATATGCAAAATTAACTTGTAACAGAAATAAGTTTTGTTTTAGTTTAAAAAAAACCCCACAACCACAAGGTAAAAAGTATGCAAAGAAGCAACCTTTTAAAAAGTGCATACCAACACATGAAGGGGGAAAATATATTCCTGTTTAAAAATTGATTAATGAAGTGCTGACAAATTCATGTAAACACGGGTATGGACAAGCCTGCCAAATCTCAAGCCTATCCAAATGTGAAGAAAACACAGTTTTAAATTTGGGGAAAGCAAACAAGAAAAAAAAATCTGTAATACGATCAGCTCTTCACGTAAAGGTAGTCCTCTACTTACAGCCATTCATTAAGTGACTGTTCAAACTTACAATGGCATTCAAAAGAGCAACTTATAACCATTCCTCATGCTTAGAACCATCACAGAATTCTTCATCTAATATTTCAAGATTAGGAGTTGCATTGATCCCTGTTTTGACTACACACAATTAGGCTAAATTAATCTATGGCACGTTCCTGATATTTTTGGTAATTTATACTTTATTGGAAGGAAATATATTTTTTTTTGTTTACACCTCTGAACACTATATGAAAGAGGCTGAAATAATTTCTAGACAGATTCTGGCAGCTTGGATCTATTATTATTTTGCAACTCAATTTCTAATCCCAAAATACTAAAAGTCTGACCTAAATTTAGGTAGAAGTTTCACAATGATGAAAATATAGTCACTCGTTGCCGATTTTTAAAATTAGCCTCATGAAATGTCATAGGTACCTCTTGAATAGACTCAGCACTGAATCACCAATGAATGCTATTCAAACTCACGGCAAAATATTACCAAAACAGAACTTAATTTCTAATGCACTGCAACAAAGTCCACCTTGTATTCCTAGCATTGGAATTCTGCAACTTTATTTTTCACTCCTTCAAATATTTTCAAATCAGTTTTTTTTCAGCTGTTTATATAATATAACAAATGAAATGTCCTATTTGTCAACAATAATACTGATATGTGCTAAAATGATTTAATAAGATTTTTTCCATCAATGTTAAAGATTTGAGGGCAGATGGCCATGGGGATTATCAACTGGAAGACAGACAGGACAGGAATTTGAGAAATAAAGAATCTACAGAATGTTTCCACATTGCCATTTCCTTCCATGAAAAGCATAAATTTGACCAATTATGTTTTCCTTGCAATCTATGTAATACTTTCTCTCACTCCATTATCATTCCTGCATGTGTTAAAATTGTTCACTTGCATTCATTTTTATCCAATCAAAAGAATAGTACAGTTCTTTCAATGCCACCATTATATTATCATATAATTTATATTATCACAACTATTTTGAGGGTGCTCAGAGTTTGGTATAAAATGGGTGGCTATGTAAATGTTTTAAATAAATAAATAAAGTACTATGTCATATAATTAACTCTAGGGTGAAAATTGAATATTACACATTCACTTTATTTGTCCACTCTTCCTCAAACAGGGTAGTGCAGTGGCACAGTGCTTAAGACCATGGGCTTGTCAACTGGATAGCTGACAGCTCAGGTTTGAGATCCATGTGCCATGTTCTTGCTCCAGCTCCTGCCAACCTAGCAGTTCAAAAATATGCAAATGTGACTAGATAAATAGGTACTACTTCATTGTGAAGGTAACAGCGCTCTGTGATGTTATGCCGGCCACATGGGTGCAAAAGCATCTTCTGACAGCACTGGCTCAATGGCCTCAAAACAGAGATGAGCACTACCCCTATAGTTGGCAATGACCAGTGAAGTAAAAATCCACAGGACTTCCTTTCCTAAACATTCAGCACTGGGGAAAGTTCTAAAGAAGGTAAGTCTATCAAGTGTGGAGAAGCTAGCCCATGAACTGAACCTTAAGAATATATAACAGGTAGAGTTATCTTTTTACATCCCTACAGTCGTATCTGCTTTTCATAACAGAACTCAATTTCAAAATGTTTTCTCAATATTTTTTTATTCAATCTAAATTCAGGTGATCAATGCTGAGATGAACACTTCATGGAGGACAGGGACATACTAAGCTGAAACTATGGGAATGTATGAGTTGTCTCATGAAAGGAGGCATCATAGTTTGGACAAGGAGGCTGCCCTTAATAGCGTAGCTCTGACAAGGGCCAACAGAATTAAGTTAAGGCCCTATCCTCAACTGGTGCTTTTCTTATCCAGCTATAATAAATAAATTGCACCATCAACAAGAGGCTATATTTGTTTTCTACAAATGTCCAAGCACCTGAACTGGAAGCTAGGGTAGGAGGGAGAAAAAAATTATAAAGAGTGTCATTTTTAAAATGTCACTGAAGAAGACATTTTAAAAATATGAAGGGTGATCTGCTCTGCTGAAAGTGATTAATTTCCTTAAAATGCTAAGGTCACACTAATTGACATGACCTGTGTAATTAAGCAGTCTTTGTTTACACATGGAAAGCTTAACTGCTGTGAGGCTCAGCTTGCCTGACAGAATGTCTTTACAAGTCAAGAGATCAACAACCTCTCTTATGTCCTATCTGGTCACCTACACAAACTTTTGATTGCTCTTCTGACAGAACACGCAAAATCATTACCATAAGAAAATCAGCTTATATCTTGGGGGAGTTCTGAACTTGCAGCAGAACAGGTAGATTTGAACTGATGCTTTGATAGCCTTTAGCCTTGACTGCTCATGTTAGATTCCCTTATCTATGAAGCAGATTTAACTGGTAGATATTCTGGAAAAATAGGCTGGGCAAAACAGGAGAAAAGCTGGTGAAATACAAATAGGAGGTCCCTAACCATTCTGCATCAAAAATTACAAACTGGGAAATGTTAAGTTCTGTGATCAGAAAAAAAAATCTAAGACATTACCAACTTCCAGTTACCATTATGGAAGTTGTTAATGAATCTGAGATGAATAGCAGGTTCAGGAATTAAGAATGACAACTCAATAGGCTCAATGCAAAAAGGAGGATTCTTGTGTCTGCCCTGAACACAAGGAAGCAACCAGTAGGGTGATCAGAAACTTTACACTGAGTGAGACCAAAGCAGCAATCTGTCAGTCATCCAGATAGCACATGAAGAGACTGGAACACCCAATTGGGATGTGACAGACACCTTCTCCTGTTTCTATTGATGTAGGAATCCAACTAATCAAAGATTTGAAGACACTGCAAGGGACTATGACGCACTGAGGAAAAGGCTGAGGGAGATGGGGCAAGATTGCATTTTCTTCATTACTTATGTCTAACAACATGGCCCAGGAAGAGAAGTAAGAATACTGGAAATGAACAAAGTGCTACCGAGATGATGGCAGCTGGAATGGATTTGATTGTTTGATAGTGAAATATGAAGTAGTCCTGGAAAAAGATGAGAAGTACATCAAAGGAACTGGACAAAATGTGTCTGAAAAGCAGCTTGCAAACCTATTCTATGGAGACTTCAAACTGAGTGCTGTGGGGGAGAGACAAGAGTGCTCAAGACACTAAGACACATAATATTAAAGTTAAATCATACATTAAAATTGCATCAATGGCAGCTAGAATCACTAACAATCCAACTCAAAAGGCCTCAGTGAAGAGCAAAGTCATACTCTTTCCTTCAAGTCAAAGAATGTGGGAGCTAACAGCAACTGCCAAGAAAACTTCCTTTTAGAGAGTTTGACATGCATTCTGTGTATGAGAAAGAACAATGCTGTGGAATTTATAGCATCTTTAAGACAGCATCCTGCTGAATTCAGTACTTATACAGCTTCTTACAAAGTAAGCCGCATTCTCAGATAATTGGACATTAAATCATTTACGGCTTTAAAGTGCAATGTAAACATAATTATATGTACTGTATTTATATGCAACTTTATCAGGAAAACTCACAGAAACATATACACACATACACAAACGCCCACATACAGTTTAGTAATTTTTCAAATTATTCACTTCCTTATCATCTATACTATGAAAATAAAAAATACAGAGCTAGGAGATTAATCCTATGCATTTTTATTCAGAAAGCCACAGGGTTTCTTTTCTTCTTAGTAACAGAGTAATCCTATATATGTCTTTGACAGAGTAATCCTATGCCTCTATTGAGTGGAATGGGACTAATACCTGAAGTCTTCATTCTTAATTTATCTTCTCCCATAAAAACATTAAATAAAAACATTAAATTATTGATTAAGAAAAATATGAGTTTTAGGCAGTCCTAACCCTGCCCCACAATTCTACTTTTGTTATATTTTATTATTTATAACATTTATATAGCTGTCCATCTTATATTGAGCTCAGATCAGGAGATGAGGTGACTATGTTTATATATCCCAATAAGATCACAATATAATGATTATATTGTTCTATACTGTATTATGGAGTTGTACAGCTTTTAATTTCATTTTATTTATTTGTTTGTTTATTTATTTGTTTATTTGTTTGTTTATTTATTTATATCTCATCTTTATTATTTTTACAAATAACTCAAGAAGAACACATCCAACACACCTTCCTCTTCCTGTTTCTCCATGTAAGGTGAATTGGGCTGAGACAGAGTGACTGGCCCAAGGTCACCCAGCTGACCTTCATTGCTATTGGGGGACTTGAATTAGGGTCTCCTGCTTTCTAGCCTGGTACTTTAACCACTAGACCAAACTGGTTCTCAGTATGACAAACTATCTTTAAGCCCCCACCCAAAAAAAACCTATGAAAAAGTAAGTTTTAGTGACAGTTCATATTAAAGGCATAAATGTATCTTGTAATACTACAAAAGACAGTCCTCTGAATAAATTGCATAAGGGAGATAAGATTAAAAAAGATAAATAAGATCTGTTCCTTGAAAAAGTTCTCTTAATATGCCAGAGACCAAAAGGATCCATGATTTAACCATCGTAGATGTTTTGGATTACATTATTTCATAGAAAGCCAAGATTTTTTTCTGCTGGAACAGTGTTATATTAAAGAAACTCAAACATGAAAATTAGCCAGGATTACTCAAGTGGGATGGGTTTCAGCCGGTTTGGCCCAGTTTGGGAGATCCCTTTGTTGGATTTTCAGCAGTTTGGAGAACCAGGAAATTGCATTGGCCGGTTTTTGACAAAAAAAATTTTTAAAATTAATTTAAAAATTAAAAAAAAATTTTTTTTGAGGAGGCTGCTGGGCACTCCCACCCACACACAGTCTCTAGTTACCTTTATTTGGGCTGCACAGGCATCAATTTAGCCCCAACAATCAGCTGTTTTAGTTCCAGTTGGCCTTTTTGAACTTTTTTTGAATTTTTTTTTTTTTTGCTGGTGGGGCCTCCCACCCACCTGCAGTCTATAGCTACCTTTATTTACTGTGTTTGCTACACAGCTGAGCTGCTTTTCCACCTAGGCTGGGGCTTCTGCAGAAAGTTTGTGTTTTAAAGAAACAAACTTCCTGCAGAAGCCTCTAGATGGAAAAACAGCTATGGCACACTGCCCCGCCCATCAGCTGTGCTACAAACAGAGCAAATAAAGGTAGCTATGGCGTGCAAATGAGTGGGAGGACCCAATTTTTTTTTAAATCCATTTTTTTTAAAAAATTATCAATGCAATTAATTACATTGGTTCCATTTAGATACAATTGAGTATTATTCATTTATCTGCTTTCTCCTGGGGAAAAATAAACTTCTTTGTCCTACTTCAATTTCCAATTACATTCAAATTGATATCTCCCAAATAGCAATACATTTAACACTGATCTTGAGATTTAACCATATCAGTAGGGCTGTTAAAAAATTCAACTCCTCAGTGCATTTCACTATCTTGCATTTAAATTTGTATTTATAATTTATTCAAAGGGAATAAGATTAAACATGACATCGGCCCTGCTTACCCTGGAGAGCACCTCCTGCAACCATTTGCCTCCCAGTGACCAACTAGGGCTCATAGGGTTGACCTTCTCCAGGTGCTGCCGGTTAGCCATTGCCAGCTGGCAGTGCCTAGAACAAAGGCCTTCTCTATTGCAGCCTCTGCCCTCTGGAATGATATGCTCCTGGGGATCAGGATCATACCAGACCTCCTCAACTTCCATCTTGCAATAAAAACTTGGCTCTTCCTGCAGGCCGGGGGAGAATAAGAACACGACTAGGGGTTTTAAAGAATTTTTTAGTTACATTATTGTAAATTTGGGGTTTTTAAATTTTAACTGTATAATATTTTGTATTATTGTGAGCCGCCCAGAGTCCTCCAGGATTGGGCAGCATAAAAATGTTATTAAAAATTTTAAAAGTCTTTAAATGTATTAAAAGAAAAAAAGATAGTACAGACTTGGTTTTAAGCTACAAGCTTGAAACAGCTACAAGCTAGATGGAAAGAAGATCAGAAAATTGGTATAATGGAAACTGATGAAAATTTAGTAAAACAAATTAGAGATCAAAGTCAATCGCATATAAAAAGGTTATATATTGCATTGATAGAAATAGACTCAGAAACAGAACTAGTTAAGGATTGTATGATAAAATGGGCACAGAATATCCAGGAACCAATAACGATGGACATTTGGGAAAAAATATGGGTTAAAAATGTAAAATTTACACAAGTGCAAAATTTAAGAGAGAACTTTTATAAAATGCTTTACAGATGGCATTTAGATCCTAAAAAGTTAGCATGTATGTATCCGAACCAACAACCTAAGGGTTGGAGATGTGATTGTGATGATGCAACTTATTATCATATAAGGTGGAAATGTAAAAAAAGTTAAAGTTTTTTTGGATAAAAATATGGTGGATTATTCAGAAGATTTTTCAGAAGAAAAAGTTAAGTTTTACTCCACAGTTATTCTTGCTGGGCATTATAACAGATTGTACTGTTACAGAAACTAAATTGATGTTAAATTTAATAACTGCAGCAAGACTTTTGGTGGCGCAATATTGGAAGAAAGATTTACCTACTATAGAAGAATGCACATTAAAAGCATCGAATTTAGCAGAAATGGCAAAAATTTCAGCATACTTGAAAGATCAATCGCAAGAAAGATATATTTTAGAATGGAGAAGCTGGATTGACTATATTCAAAATAAATATGGGACTAAAAAGTTTCAAATAGCATATGAATGAACATTAGAATTTAAGAAGATGTGTTCTTATTTAGTTATGTAAAAAGGGAGTTAAAGTGCGAAAGGGTTGAAAAAGTGTTTATAGATAGTTAGCATTTGTTTGTATAAGATTGTTAGATGTAATACCCTGTATCCTGCTCTGGGAAGTTGGGGGGAGGGAGGGGTAATGTGAGGGAAGTGGGATTTAATTTTGTTTAAAATGTTTTGTAAAAATTTTTAATAAAAAATGAATCATAAGAATCATAAGATGCAACATAGTGAGGAAACAAATAAAACATAAAATAAAAATACATGCTTGTAGCACAGAACCAGAATTTTAATTGCATTGTGGGGATGCTGCAACAATTATAAGTCTCTCTTTTCAGTGCCATTGTAACTTTGGTCACTAAATGAAAAGTTGTAAGTTGAGGACTACCAGTTTTGGAATGCCATCATCAGTAGTTGTCACTGGAGACAATTTCATTTGTCTAATGATGGGGTTGACTCTTTATGTCAATTTAATTGCCAACTTCAACCAGCTCTGAAACTGCTCACTGATCTCAAAGGCCTACTTCTCCTGATCCTTTCACTTCTTACCTGAAAGCTGCAAACTTGCCGCTCCCTGAGAAATCCTACAGGTAGTTTACAGAGCAAACTCATACCTTGAATAGGCAAGGCAGTGAGACTCAGAGACAGGGCAAGCTCTGACCTGAATTGCAGTTTTGGGAAAGGAATGAACTTCAAGGAGGAAGAGAAGCAGGGGTGGAGGAATGCTGATATGAATCTGACCATTTCTCAAGAAACTTGGAGAGAGAAAGAGGAAAGTGCTGAGCCCAGCAGGAGAAGACAAATTGGACTGCTGTATTGCAGAGATGTTTAAAAGAGCTGCTCGGAGAAACCAGGTAGGATCACCACATGGTTGGACCCCTTTTTACAACCTTCGGTTGCAGGGGTCATTAAGTGAATCCATTGTTTGCTATAGGCCAGTTTTTGCTGGAACCAAAAAGCAACTGCTGGTTTCTGACAAAATCATCATAAATTAAAGTCATGCAAGCATGGGGTGGTGCTTCTTGTACTCAGTGGGATGGTCTCTTTGCGAGGAATTCATAACTTCAAATAGTTGCTATGTAACTGGTTATAAGTGGAGGGCTTATATTTGGCCGAGAGAGAGCTTGGACATCTCCAACACTGGACAACTCTCAAGTATGAAGCTCCTGGAACAGCACTGATGGCTCACCACCATACACCAGACTTAAATACCATTCTCAGACATCCAACATGGCTATCTTTTCCTCAAAAAGAGGAAAACACAACCCTTACCTGCCACTTCCTGTTTCTTTTCTCTCCTGAGTCCCGCTAGTTCCTCTGCTCCTTCCACAGAGCAAGCTGTCATCTTGTTTCATCTGTTTTACAGCTCCAAAGAGCATGTCCCCTGTTGGCTACTTTCAAGACACCAAATAACAACAACAACAACAATAATAATAATAATAACAACAACAACCTTTATTGTCATCTTTATATATATAAAACAGAGCCCTCTTAAGTTAATTAGTTTGTTTGTTTGTTTCTTTGTATGTGTAGTATAGGCTCCTC
>JANHFQ010002523.1:232704-247546 GCA_032468035.1 Aparallactus werneri
TTGAAGAACACAAGAACTCAGTCAGAAAAGAAGAACAGACCTCATCCCTTGTCCAACACCTTAAAGCCACAGGACATAATATTGACTTTAAAAAAACCAGAACCATCGCCAAAATTGAACACTTTAACAACAGAACAATCAGAGAAGCCAGCAAGATAGAAAAACGCCTCCACAGCATGAATAAATGAGATGATACCTCCCGCCTGCCAGCCATTTGGAAGCCCGCCCTAATTGACAAACAAGTCCCAACCACAAAAAATGACACCGGACCCAAACTCAAAAAAACAACACATAACATCACCACCACACAGCCTCTCAGAAAGCAAGCCCAAGCCCACACCGATGATGAAGCATGACCACAAACAAGAAGCCAGACCACAACTGGATCATTAGCCACTTCAAACTCCTCCAATCCATACACAAAGCAAAATGACACCCACTCTGAAAATGTGGCACGACCACGACCACGGAGCCAAACAGCAGCTACTAGACTCAACAGCTCAAATTCCCCCGCAACTCAGACCAACCCCAGCACAGCCACTGAGACATCTAGTGCTGCCTTAGGAACAGAGGCCAACTGGGTAATCTTGGGCCAGTCATTCTCTCTCAGCCCTAGGAAGGAGGCAATGGCAAACCATTTCTGAAAAGCTTTTCCAAGAAAAATGCAGGGTTTTGTCTGAGCGGCCTCCAAGAATCAGAACATACATACATGCATACATCTACATACATACATACTGTACATACATACATACATACATACATACATACATACATACTTTTTCCATTGTTACCTAGTGAAAACTCTTCCTTCTGAGCAATCACCTAGATCCCTAAACCTTGGCTAACAATTAATTAATGCAATTAACAATGTAATATCTAAATGTGAGAATATTCCTGAAGTATATATAATATATTATCTGAGGAGAGCTCAACATACTTTTCACAAGGGTAAACAGACAAGAATATTCTTTATTTTCTCTTATAAGATTTATTCATTTGGTTATTTATATTTTTTTTTCTTTTGTTATACAATAGAAGTCTTTTTTAAATTACATGGATCTTTTATTTAATACTTATTTGATTTTTAGCCTACCTTTATATTATACTAATGGCAGCACGCTCCCTTCCTATTTTTCCCATAACAATAACCCTGTGAAGTGGTCTGAAGTGAGAGAGGGAAAGGAACAAGCCCAAAGTCATTCAACTGGCATCATGCCTAAGGGAGAACTAGAACCCAGTCTCTTAGTCACTAATTCAGCATCTTAACCACCACACCATTGGTTATATTGCAGTTTCTTTATACATAACGGCACAAATTCTACCTCAGTCATGAACTATAGGTAGTCCTCAACTTAAAACCACAATTGAGCCCAAAATTTCTGTTACTAAGAGAGACAGTTGCTTGGTGAGTTTTGCCCCTTCCTTGTCACATTTGTTACATGAATTACTGCTGCTGTGAAGTTAGTAACATGGTTTGTTAAATGAATCTGGCTTCCCCATTGACTGCTTGAGGGGAGGTCACAAAAGATGGTCACGTGACTTCAGGATACTGCGACAGTCATAAATTGGACTCAGTTGCCAAGCAGTGATCATATGACCATGGGGATATTGCAACAGTCGGAAGTATGAGGGACAGTCATAAGTCACTTTTTTCAGTGCCGTTGTAATTTTGAACAGTCACTTAACAAAGTGTTGTAAGTCGAGGACCACCTGTACTACTTTTTCAAGAATTGTTAATTGTTAAATAAGATTTCAACAAATAAATAAGGATATATTTTAAGCAACGTCGCTGCCTTTCTGTGATCAAATAATGGTACCATTCAAATGTAAAGTACAATTCAAGAAGCTGATTAGTATCAACAATGCTGTCAGTTTCCTAATATAGCATCTCTGCTAGCTTGGCTCAGATGACTTAAAATGTAAACAAGATTCTTAGCCTTTTGTCTGTTTTAGCGCCTGATGGCATGGTATGGATTTAAGTTAAGAATTTCTTTCAGCAGTGGCTCCAACTATTTGGCACCAAAGATTGATCTCAGAGGTAACAAACCTGCTGAGTTATATTTCCTAGGATTCTCAGGCATCAATGACTGTGGGGGTATAAAACTGATATGTCAACAATAGAGGATTACAAATTCTCCAACCCAATTTCTCCAACTATTCTGGGAATTCCAGAGATACTTCAAACAGATTTGTGAAGCTCGATTCTTCAAACTTTGTGTCAGCATTTAGCCTAACAATTCTTCTCCCCACCGAAGTGGTACCTATTTATCTACTTGCATAGAAAATGGTTTGGAACTGTTAGGCGGGAAGAAGCTGAGGCAAGTAACTGGAGTTCACCCACTTAGAGCTAGGACTCAAACTGCTGACCATTTGTATTATCATTAAAGCCACTGAACCACTGTGCCTCCATGAGGTCCATGATTATGGATATTTCAATCTTAGTGTATTTGGTTACGGTGTGTTGTGTAGTACTGCCCTGGATTCTTTTGCTTGTTCTGGATCTTTCCAGCCATAACTGGATGTAAAAAGCTCTGTGCCATGAAATGAAACCATAATTTCCTCTTCTTCTTTAATGTCTTTGATTTTCTGGTTGAGATTTCATCTCAGCTTAGAGAGGGCTGTAAAGCACTGTGAAGCGGTATATAAGTCCAAGTGCTATTGCTATCATCACCATTACCAACGTACTCTATTTTTTTGCTATTTTACTATGTGCTTTCTTGGGTTGCTAATATTATGTTGTTGTAATGTTTTGCTTGATTGAACACAGGTCAGTAAGGACAAATAAAGACAACTAGGACTGATGGTTAAAATGTCCATATGTCCAAAATGAGCTTTAAAATAAGATTTAATATATCAACAGCACTGGATCCTAAATGAAAAATAATATATTTTAAATATATTTTTAAAGGTTTTTGCTTCAAAGTCTCTACATGGGGCTACCCTTGAAAAACATCTGGAAGCTTCAACTGGTCCAGAATGTAGGCACACAAGTTATTATGGATGTACCTCAGTACTCTCCTGCGATACCACTCTTGCACGAGCTGCACTGGCTACCAGTAGGCTTCTGGGTGCAATTCAAGGTGCTGGTTATCACCTTTAAAACCCTACATGGCTTAGGACCGGGCTACCTTCGAGACCGCCTTCTACCAACTTTTGCCTCCCACAGCCCCATGAGAGCCCACAGAGTTGGCTCCTTCAGGTTCTGTCAGCTAACAATGCCAGCTGGCAGGCCCGTGGGGGAGGGCCTTCTCGGTGGCCGCACCAGCCCTCTGGAATCAGCTTTCCCCTGGGATCCAGATTATCCTTGACCCGCTGACCTTCTGCCAAGCCGTTAATACCTGGCTCTGCCAGTGGGCTTGGGGCCAATGAATGAAGGAGTGAGAGGTGGGTTTTTAAGCAGTGGGCGTGCTGTTTGTTAATTTAGACTGTATGAGCGTGGATTTTATTGTTGGTATTTTAATCCCTATTTTTACTTGTCTATAGATTTTTAGAACTTCTCTTTTCACTGTTTTTAAGTCCTGTTGTGAGCCGCCTGGAGTCCTTCAGGAGTGAGCGGCATATAAATGAAATTAAATAAATAAATAAAGTCTGCAGCAAGAGATTCAACATTTCGTTGTAGAGATATGCGCAACAGGTTTAACAGTGACCTGTAAAATACTATTAGGTCTATTTATTAGGCCAAATAAATATTTTTTAAAGATTAAAATCCACAGGAATTGTGTTTCTTTCAGTTATAGCCAATGAGGAGGCAAAGGGAAAAATATAACTGTATCACATAACCCAAAACCTTATCATGGTTTTTTTTTTCCTCACTGGATTGTGACATTTGTCTGCTTCCATTCAGGGTAAGTTGCCTTCTTTTGCTGTTGAAAAATAAGCAAGTTTAAGGGAGTTTTTAAAACCAGCAATAGCATATACTAATCCAATGAAAATAAATTGATCTAAAAATTAATAATGCAATTGTGTAATATAAAATGAAGATTAGGCAGATTAATTTTTATTAGCCTGAGTTATATACCATACTTTTTGGGGGAGGGTCTTTCTCCCCTTTCCTCTTGTTCTAGTCTTTGTTCCTTTTTGCATACAAAATGAACATTTTTTTTAAAAATGTCTCAGATTAGCTTTACTTCCTGTCTTCTGTTCTTCAGATAGGACTTTGTATTTTGTTTGATTTGCACAATGGGTGAAAAAAGGAAAGAAATAACAAAAGAAACTTTTCCCCATGGGAAAGTTAGCCTCAAAGTATAACATTACTGTAGCAGCATAAACCGCTCTCATCACTGAAGAGATTATAATTACAGGGAAAAACAGGCACAAAAACACAGATGTACTGAACAAGCCATCTTCTCACTTCAAAATTTGGAAGTCAAGAGGCTGATTTGCCCTACACTGGAATGGAGCAGACTATTTCCCTCCCCCCTCCTTTTTTTTTCAGGAATCCTATCACACTTTTCCTGAAAAATCAGGCTAAAGTCAGTCATTCAAGAATGCAACATTTAAATCTGAAGAGCTCAGTACATCAAGAAAACAGTCTGGTTTGCTTGCCCTTGACCCTGCCATAGAATTGACTTGGTATGATAAAGGCAATGATACCTTCTGGTTAGCACTTTGAAATTCAGGGCTGCAGTCAGCAAAATGAGTAGTGAGCTAGCAATAGGAAAATACTGTACTGAAAAGTCATCACATAGTCCATTGAGAAAATGTACATCGAAGTTCTTGGCCCTGTAAAACTAAACTATCTAAATGCAAAATAAGCTGTTGGAATTCGCATTTGCTTACCTAAGTCAAGTCTTAGAGCGAAGAAGATTAGTATAGAGTAACTCTGGCCTGTTATGCTCCAATCATATACTAAATCCCACTGATTTAATCACAGTATTCAACACTTTGATATTAAATTAAATGTATTATTTGTGATTGTTGGCAAATATTTAGTTCCTGGCAGTCAGAAGAGAGGAAAAAGAATCAAGTCAAAATATATTACTGCAAAGCAGGAAGAAATGACCATCTAAAGTTGTTCAAAAGTTAGACTCTAAACCAGGGGTATCAAACTCGCGGCCCGCAGGCCGGATGTGCACTGGCCATACACACTTCTGGTTTAGCAAAGGGGGAAAAAGTCACAATACATCATGTGACGACAACGTGAAACCACGAGTTTGATACCCCTGCTCTAAGCAGCCTCAAATTTGCTAGATTATAGCCAAGTTTTATAACTGGCAGCCTCACAGAAATCTGTGGAATTATACAAGGTGCTCCAATATATAAGTGGCTATTATAAAATGTGTTAACAACTATTTCAATTAACCAGTTGCCATAATTTTCTCAGTTCTTTTCTTGCTCTATACACTACAGGTACTCCTTGACTTATTGCCCTAATTGAGCCCAGAATTATGGTTGTAAATCAAGATATCATGTGAAGAGACCCAACTTTTTGACATCTTTTATCACGGTCATTAAGCAAATGCCACAGATCTTAAGTCAATTTTCCTCAATGGGTTTTTTTTTTGCTGGAAACCAGAGGTAAATGCTGGAAACTGGCAAAAACAGAAGTCACAAATTGCAATCAAATGACCATGGGATGCTGTAAAGAACCATAACTGGTTGCCAAACACCTGAAATGCAACCACATGACCATGGGGGGATGCAGCCATTGTAATTTCAAAAATGGGTTGTAAATAGCTTGGGGGGGGGAGGGTTTCCATCATAACTTCAAATGGTTGTTAAGCAAGAGGCCATAAATTGAGGACTACCTGTATTTCACTCTAGAAGTGATATTAAGCCCAAATAGGGTGTAGCAATACAAACAGGAAGAACAAAGCCATACTTAAATGCTAAGTTAACTCTATCCCACATTGAGTAGAAAGGATTGTACAGAGGATTTGCTTGAATGCAAGTTGACAGCTCCATGCAAGCAGAGACCTTCATTGATTCCCAAGTGCACAAAAAGTTTTAACCATCCTAAATTAGAATTTCTTAAGCTTTGCAACCGGGATTTGAAGATAGGAGTTTTGTTTGCACTCCTGCATGTTGCAGAGCAGCCCTTTCATGTGCTTTGTACAACTCTCATTCGCAATGCAATGAATTGTGTCAAACTACATTGCGGTGAAATGTCTAATCCAATAAGGCTGAGCCATTTTTATCCTAGTCGATGTCTCTGTGGTCCTTTCTCTCCTATGTTTCTCTGCTGAGTAAGAATAATTCATATTTGCCCAAATATATTAGCTATACAGTAAGTCTGTTTTCTTTCTTTTTTTCCTTTTTTTAAAGGTAAATTCTACATTACAGCATAAGAATAACATATTAAATTTAATTCATAGAATTCAATTTGGGATTGTTAAAAAATGATCTCAGAAGTATGGCATTTTTCCCCCTAAGGTGGTCTGTTTGGTATCCCTCTATTTGCTCCCAGGCAGACTTTAAACACATTTTCTCTTCTGCCTGCTTTTGCTGAAAATTATGGGCTAGACTTTTAAACCATTTATTCTTCCCGATGGTGGTGGTAATACTGTTTTACTGTGTTGGATCAAAATTCTGCTCTATGTAGTTTGTTTGATTGATCCTTTTTAAATCAGATTCTGGTTTTAAATGTCTACATGACATTAACTGTAAGATATCTTGGAAAACATTAATTCTGAAAGAGGGCAAGTCAATAATTCATGAATAAACACCATTTGCAGTCACAATAATGACAGAGGAAGCTTCTTCGCTTTAAAATCAACACAGTTGAGGATTCCATCAAGGGGACCTCTACTACTCTCCATCTCTGTCTATTACCAATGCTGTACATAGCTCAAACCACCCAAGCAGTCAACAGCTGTGGCAATGTTGCTCTACCCACACTCTCCTTCTAGCCCATATAACTCACTCAGGTGAGAGCAGAGTGAGGCATTTGGGTTAAGAAAGGAACATGGGAGACAGAAGATCACCAGGGCAGCAAATAGATACACAGGCAAGGACAAAGATTCTAGTCTATTCCCAATTCCATTTGTGATGTTAACAGAAAAGATTGGCCTTGAATGTAGTGTAAAACAATATTTTTGTATGTATGTATGTATACATGCATGCATCCATGCATCCATGCATGCAAGTATGTGACAGAAAGAAAGCATTACTGGAGGAAAGATTTGGTGTCTGCTTTTGGACCAATTTGGACCAATCTCACAAAACAAAGTAGGATTAGTTAAGCAANNNAAACAAAGTAGGATTAGTTAAGCAAAGCTAATTTCAGAAGTTGTCCCTAATCATCGTTTATAAAGTCTGGGCTTCTTTCATGGACCATCGTATCTCTGAAACAGAATCATATTGTACTATTTTATAGTGGACTCTACTTTATCTTAGCACAACAATAGATGCCTTTGAAAGCCAGGATGTGGAATTCATCCTTGATTTATTGTTGGCAGCTCTCCTTTGACTGACATGTGACATTCTTGTCTTTGCAGATGGGGAAGCAAAGCTGTTGATGGTTATCGACATAAGAAAATGTCATGTCTGAATATGTTTCAGAAGGACCTTTCTCTTTTAGATCCAGCCCCTCCCACCTCAATGCAGCTTGATTTATTTAATGCCATGAAAGCCCTCCAAAAGGACTCATCATCTAAACCCTTAATTATTCTCAAGAGTTTTAAAGTGGTACTTAATTGCCAGACAACACAGAAAATCACATTTGCACTAAGTCCGTTTGGCAAGGAAAGAGCAGAGCACATTTAAGCTTCTTCTTTACATTAGGGTAGCTAAAGGGGCAGCTTGTCTTTGCGGCTCAAAATATAATGCTACAGGTCCTTATTCAACCAGGACGGAAATGATGACGGCTCAGCAATACCTCTAAGTGTAAAAGGGACCACTTCTCTCAAATGGGGAAATTGGCCATGTATAAAATCAACGTACAATGCAGGAGAGGATCTGTGGTCTTCCAGATGTTGCTGAACAACAACTCCCAGCAGTTCTCAGCCAGCAGAACCAATAATGAAAAATGTTGGAAGTAGCAGCCAGTAATATCTAGAGCTAGTAATATCTAGAGTTCACCATTCCTGGCCTCCAAACCATGGGGAAAAGGTTAAAACTCAGAAATGTGGAAGTTGGCTCCAAAAGGCACTCCTGGTAAAAACAGCCAGAGGAAGCAATTCTCTTTTCAATAGCAAATACTGTAGTTAATATAGGAACATGGGACACTTTATGATTAAAAGAGCTGACCTGTATTCTGGTTGACCTCTTTCTCCTCCACCACCCATTCTACTTCCCCCTTTTTTGTGGCAGGTGTTGATGGATCTTTCAACTTTCCTTTTCATTCAAACTGTACAATATTTATTTTAAATTTGAACTGATTTCCTTCCCCTATATATAAATATTTGTTAGGTGCGAAGGACTAGGTCCACATGTGAAGATCCAATTAAACAGATTTACTACTAAAAATCCTAGACACAGGAAATTGTTCAATTAACAGCACCTGCTTGAAGTTTGATAAGAGTCAACCAAATGATGGGGGAGGGGGAGTTGGATTGAGTCTACTTGTGATTATGTTGGGATTTTAGGCAGATCCCTCATTTAACTCTTCCCCCCCCCCCAGGTTTTGCCACTTCTTCTCATACAGTATTTATATGAGATCAAGGTCTCTAACATGGTTAGTAAAGGGTAGAAAATTAGTTATATTAGAACCATAGGGTTTTGTGAATCCTGATACAACATAAAAAATCAAATTCAGTCCTTGCAGATAGAAATGGGGGAGAAAACCAAATGCATATAGCACTGGATGGCAACAATCAATAGGTTTTTTTGAACATGCTGAGATGAAAACGTTGATCTTAGGCACGAGAAAATCAGTGCCACTTAAAAGCTAGTCACCACACTGTCCAGATTTGAGGAGTGGGATGTAGAATTAAATCTGATAGAGATAATAGTGATTTCCACATAGAAGCCTGAGGATTCTGAAGCTACACAAAGGTTCACTTTTGGAATGTTTTAATTTGATCTAGTAGTTGGCATCTATTAATTTCTACAGAAGCATGAATGATTGTAACCAAGTCAACAGACCTAATACATATTCAACTTTATACAGCACTGTTCATACTATATGGTCCGACTTTCAGAATCCTTGAATTCATTTCTTCTAGTAAGACTGAAAAAATGTCAAATCTGCTTGTAAACCTTGGTTTATTAAAATGGGGGCCTGAGCAGAGAAATCTGAAGACTGCTAGAAAGTATGGATCACATGTGGTCTATTGTGAAAAGGTAATGTATGACTTTCTGGAAGCAAGATTGGTTTGCAAGTTATGGAAAGGTACTATGAATTACTACTTATTCTTTTTCTTAGCATACCTTAGGCTTACTATTTCTAATTATTTTCTGCACTTTTTTAACACTGCTTACTGCAAGAGAACAAGATAAAGGTATGCACATATGTCTTATACACAGTGAGGGCTGTTTTTACATTTAAATTCATAAATAAATACCTTTTGCAAAGATATCACAGACTTACAGGTGGGCAGGGAAGGCATAGTATGAAATATTGTTTTACTTGTTGTATACACTTTTATAACAGATATTCATATAAAGGAGCTTTGGGGTGAAGCCATAAAGGACCATTTTGTACAAATTGTGTCAGAGTCTTATGGCATTTCTAACGCTGAACCAAAACCCCTACCCACCAAACATGAATTGGGGAGCGTAGTGATTTTTCCTCTCCCTCCTCTTTACAATAACCTAAGTGACTGCAATATGCATAGGGCTTTAGAAATGTTTTCAAAACTTCGAATGGTGCCAATATGGTTGCAGCAAAAATGTTCTCCACTTTGACTTTTAAAAAAAGGAAGGGAAAGAACTATGAAAAATGAAATGCCGTATTTTTCGGTGTATAAGATGCACTTTCCCCCTTCAAAAAAAGGGGATGGAAATGTCTGTGCGTCTTATACACAAATGTTGCCAAAGTCCCACTCACCCACCGACCCCCACCCTTTAGCCTCTGCCTCTCAGCAATTTGCCTCCTTGCAGCAAACAGCAAAGTGCCTGGTCAGCTTCAGCACAACCTGATTTAGCATGAGCAGCTGATTGTCAGTTGGATCGGCCTCCCGGAATACCAACAATCAGCTGTTCCAGTCTGCGGGGATTGCCACCGCCTATTGCAGCCTCCACACACACCATTTCCAGCCTCCGTGTGCCCCGTTTTTGGCCTCAGTGTGCCTCTTTTTGCACGGAGGCCAAAAATGGGCACACAGAGGTGGTGATAGGCAGTTTGCTGCAAGGAGGCAAATTGCTGGGAGGCAGAGGCAGAATTTTTTTTCTTGTTTTCCTCGCCAAAAGCTAGATGTGTCTTAGAGTTCAGAGCATTTTATAGTCTGAAAAATATGGTAATAGGCAACACTAGAACAAAATTAAGAATATTAGAACCTGAAACAAGATGCATTCAAGAGTTTCAACCCTCTCAGTGCCGTAGGATCTTTCCAACAACAACAATTGTTTTTTTTAAAAATAGCAAGTTGGTCACTGTAAAGACAATATGTGAAAGGTTTTAGGGTGATCTAAAACTATTCAAACAATAGATTTAGGAAAACATTCTTAATAGCAAAACTAGTTTGACGGTGGAGCCAATTATTGAAAGAGGCATCAAGTTTCTCTCCATTGGGTATGTTTAAGGAGAGGCTGGTCAGCCAGCTGTCATGGATGTTTTGAACCGAATTTCAGCAAAAAATGGGAGGTGTATTCAAAACCCTTGATATCCCCTCTAATTCTATAACTCTGTGATCTGATGAATTCAGAAGACTTCTGACATCACTGGGACTCCTTCACTGGAACCAGCATGTAGACAGAATCCTAAAACGATCCTCATTTTTCAACTCAGACCTCTCCTTCTGTCCCTGAAATCACTCCTCAGTTTTACAGTGTCTTTGGTAAGTGCCTTAGGACTGGGGTTGAATTAATTTTGTATTGTAAAGCATCTGCTGCCATAATAAACAAATTGCCACTAATATAATTATTATTATTATCGTTTCCTGTAGCACTGAAATATAATTTCAGAACAATTCAGGCCCCATAGTGCACAATTACAATTATGCAAAAGTCAGTGCTTTTCCAAAGCTGGCATTTGACTCATTATTTCTTGGAACTGGACACGGTTAGCATCATCATATTTACACTGGGTGAAATATACACTATGCCTGAAATATACACGCTGCCAGTTATCTCACCCATTAGCTAAAGGCCAAAGAATGCAAATTAAATAGAAACGACAACAGCAGCAGCCACAATAACCCAGCTTGGGAATACTATGTCTTGGAATAATAGGTTCTTTTGCCCTATCTATTGTCAGCCAGTCTTATGAAAGTCCATTTACGCACTTTATATATATATATGTATATATATGTATGTGTGTATATATATAGTGCATAAATGGACTTTCATATATATATATATAGTGTCAGTCTAGTGTCTTGGCCACTCTTTGTAACTTTATGCAGTATATTTAAGAAATCAGTGCTGTGCCATGCAACAAAGCCTGAGACATTTAATTCAAGCTCATTCCAAAAATCTCTCCCTCTGTACCTATGGCTGAATATAGGCCATATGTTGGACTGGGGAGCCATCTGGCAATCACTCCCACTAGCATCTGCAAATGGGGATTTGTGCTTCACAGTATGGCTTTTCAGGGCTGGGCTTTGATTTGTTGCCCTTTGTGCTCTCCGTGCATTATTAGTGTAAAAGTGAAAGTGAGACGTTGACAGAAAATAAAACTGAACATTGGTTCTTACCCCAAATAGTCAGCAGGATGAATAACAGCCTGGCTTGGGGGGGGGAGGTGTCTATGTACATGTGCACCTCTTGCCTCCATGGTGGGCTTAGGAGTCATTTCATCCATTTGGTTTTATAATATCCAATGGTTATTAGCAAAGCACATGGATGACATGAATGCAAGACAAAAATGCAAATCCACTTGTAATCTAAATAATTTGCACTTCCCCAACCAATGTGCTAAGTGAAATTCATTTTTGCACATCTATGCATTTTCAGATGTTGTGATCCATCCAAAGCACAATCACAAAATGAACCCTAGAAAAAAGTACATCGTAGTAAAACAACATACAATGTAGACTGGGTGGGGAGATATGGTACATAAACATTTGCATTGATGACAAACATGCCAAAAAAGCAGTAAAAAAATGCATGCAGCTTTTAAGAAGAAATCTATACTGATAGAGAAATAGGATGGAACAAACGTTAGACAGGGGAAAAGTGAAAGGGATAGAAACTCAAATCCAGGGATTTATCTGTCCACAATTCTTGTCAATGTCATAATTTACAAAATATATCAAATATATCATCAAAATACGTGACCAGTTTCTGACAGACAAAAGTTTATCTCAGAACACCAATTGATTTATTGTCTGATTAACTGAACCAATTATTTTGAAATTTCTTTGTGCATTCTATGATGTGGACTACCTCAATACATAATCCTGAACCATTTGCATTCTTGTTTTGTGCTAGTCCTATTTTCAGAATCCATGATTAGGAGTAAAATTTGCAATAGCTCAATATGCACTAATTTCTGCCACCATCCGTCACATAGCATCTATACATACAGTGAGTTAGAATTGGGATAGGTAGTCACCATGTACCTTTGAACATTTGTCGACACTTTCTTCCTAACTTCCTAACTTTTTAAACAGAATAGTTTAAATATATAAATACAAAGCTAGAAAGCTGTCATATTGCAAAGATGTTGTGCAAGTGGTGGGATTCAAAAATTTCCGCTACCTACTATGTGGCCGTAGCTTGGTGGGTGTGGCTATGTGGTCAGCCAATCAGAGTTGGTATTTGCCGGGGTCGGCCAATCAGAGGTGGTATTTTCTGGTTCTCAAAATTATCGCTACCAGTTCTCGGGAACCTGTCGCAACTGGCTGAATATCACCTCTGATGTTCTGTGTGTATATTGTATATATGTACAATGACAATAAATTCATAAATAAGATGAGAGAACCGAGGGAAGGAAGAATAGACTTGACAGTGGGTAACATTCCTACCAATTTCCCTCCTGGTAAATTGATGTTCTCCAATTTATCATATTTACAGTGTCAACCATTTTATAACTAGGCAAATGACTCCTTTGCAGCCTAATGGTAAGAATATCTTCAATGTTTCTCAAAATTCCAGATATGCCCGCAGCTTAACAAATCTGACAATCCCTTATCTTCTTTGATTTTGTACTAGAAAAATATATCTAGAATTCTTGAACTGATTCGCACAAAATTGCGCTATCACATCATTACACTAATACAATATGGAAAAAGGTAATTTCATGAATTGCAATTCATGAATTGTTTTAGTATCTAAAGTGCCAGGAAAATCAAGAAGTAGTATGCAGTTATTCAGATAATATAAAAATCAGTGGCCAAATATTAGGAAATGGGATCTGACAACAGAACTAGCTCTCTTGCCTTTGAATTTAACAAAGGTTGTCAAGTTTCCTACATAAAGGAGGCACTGTAATTTGCTTTGAGCATGACCATCCATGTATACAACTATATAGATACACACACAAACAGACAGACAGACAGACACAAAGACACACACAAAATCCAACTTATTGCAATCATTTAAAACAACAAAGAAATAATACAAATTAAGCCTTCAAATCTCCATTGATTCCAGCTTAATTACAGAAAAAATGTTATTAGTTGTTCATCAGAGCAAGGCATAACAAACTAGTTGCATCCCACATTGTTTCTTATTATTTGCTGCCTTCATCTTCCATTCAGATTGTCAAACTTAGAACTTTGACAACTATTTGCACTTAATTATGAAAGAGCACAAAGCTCAAAGTACATTTCTCAAGGTATTGCTTTAAATGACTGTCTGAACATTCCTCCACTTTTGGCACAGAACATGTCAGGATCCATGGTTCCATTCTTTGTATCACCAGGTAGAACCAAAGGAGCAGTGTTTCCAATTTAGACATTTGGAATTGATAATTCTGAAACATGGACTTGTCTTCCCTATTTGTACTATATTCTGTTTCTCAGTTTTTTTTCTTTTTTCCCCTCTTTCTTGAATTTTGAATTTCCTATATGAAACGTACTACGTTGACACTGGAAGTAAATACAGATAGAGTAGTAACTATAATATATATATAGAGAGAGATGCACTCTGACCTCAAATTAGCCAATTGTAATCAGAAGGATGTAGAACTTTCTGGCATTCCAATGTTTGAAGGACATTATAGAAATTGATCCACTCACCTAAAAGATCATCTTTTTTCAGGCAGTGCAAATGATGATAAATTTCAATCTTTAACCAGATTCTATGGAGACTGAACCATTTAAAAAAATGCAGATGGTAGTCTCTTATAGACACTTATATACATGCACACTATGTACAGTGTGTCTAGAGCCAGTTTGGCAAGGTGCTCAAACGTGAATATCTAAAGTGGACAACTCTGATGAATATACTTCTATTTCACTCTGGATGACTGCATTTTCTCTCTCCCAGACCCATGATATTTGAAATAACCTACATTGCAGCCATAAAGGACTGTCCAAATGAACAAGAAGTAGTGGCTCCAAAAATTAAGTAAAGGAGAAAACATTTTAATTCAAAAGCATCAGCTATTAACGAAGTCTGAGATATCTCATGTTGCCATTTCCTCTATGTATCCCTTGTCACTGTAACCCTTGGGATATTAATTCTACCTCCTTTGTCCAAATGCCTGATTATCTGAATATTTTTGGAAGCCTCCCAAGCCATTTGGCCCAAAGAAACTGAACTATAACATATCATATAACACTTTTGAAGAACTTTAAAAATGCATGAAAAGGCAAAGTTCTATATAGTGTACTAGCTGATGACCCGGCCTTGCCCG
>JANHFQ010002523.1:303795-315850 GCA_032468035.1 Aparallactus werneri
AATAATAATAATAATAATAATAATAATAATAATAATAATAATAATAATAATAATAATAATAATAATAATATAATAATAATAATAATATAATGTTAAGAGAACTGCTTTCAATATATTGTTACTATTATTAGACATTTAGAATGATCCCTTCTCTTCCCCAGTCTTCCTTTTTCCATTGGCAGGGAAGCTGCTTACCCAAATCTTTTGACAGTCACTGCACAGCAGAAAGGAGGGCAGGATGGGCCAGGCAGGCTGCACAATTGGGAAGATGCAGAGAGGGGTGCTCTGGAGGGCCTGATGCCTTGGGTTGGCGATGCCAAGCAAGATCCTCTCCAGGTGTGGGCCCAACCTGTGGGGAAGAAGGGGAGTCTTGAGGTGCCCCTCAAGCCCTCACATGCTGGTTGCCAGGTCTACCTTCTGGGCCCTGCCCCCTCACTCTCCATGGCAACCTCAGGGAGCCAGGAATTGTTGGTCAAGAGGGCCAGGTCGCTAGGCAACCCTAGCCAGGTCACTTCAGGCCCTTGAGCCCCTCCCCAGTGCCCCCTCATCCCCACAGCATTCAGATGTCACGTTCAAATGTTTTCCAAAGTTTCCAAATTGTGTTGTTTATAACAACTAAAAGAAACTATAAGGAAAAAAAGAAATTGAAGTTCTGGAAATAAGGAACATGAAGACAGGGTATCCATGGAAAGGCGAAACAGTTGGGATGCTGGCCCAAACCACACTATCAAAGCCCTCTTAAGGCTGTGATCAAAATTTGACACACACCCCCAATAGAAAGAAGAAGGCAAATAAATTAGAGCGGAGGGATCCTTGTTTTCTTGCAGACATTTCATCACCCAAACTAGGTTAACATTATCAGCCACCAGCAATGATGACGTCACCTAGTTTGAGTAATGAAACATCTGCAAGAAAACAACAAAGCTGAAAGAGCACCAAGAACCTCTTAACTGATTTCTGAGCTACAAATATTCTCCTTTTATTGGTAAATTAGAGCTGCTTATTTGAAAATCTGTTTTTGTTACCTTTCAGTAGCCTTCTACACAAGGTGCCCTTAAAGCCTCACGTGTTGATAAATTCCAGACTCCGAACGATGATGAAAGAAGCCTTTCCAAAAAGCAGCAACTCCTGAGAGAGAGGGTGGGTTTCAAACTTCTATACCTTCTCACAACTCTGACCGGTTTATTCCTTTACAAGATTTATATGGCTACCCAACCTGTAGCATGCAACTCTGGGTGGCTTAACAATGATTGGTGTCAAATTGGTGGCCCACGGGCCGGAATGTGTCACACGCAGGACATGCCCACCCCAGCTCTGTGAAGGGGGAAAAACATGGCGATGTATCACGTGATGGCGACGTTACATGACGCCACAAGTTCCGTGGTGTAGACTATTCCAGTTTGGTCTAGTAGTGATTAAGGCAACAGGCTGGAACGTGGGAAACCATGAGTTCTAGTCTCACCTTAGCCATGAAAGCTGGTTGGATGACTTTGGGCCAGTCCCTCTCTTTCAGCCAACCGAACACCCGGGGGTGGAAATAGGAGGAGGAAAGTGTGTTGGATATGTTTGTCATCTTGAGTTATCTCTGAAAATAATAAAGATAAATAAGAAAAAATGACACAAGACCAAGCCTTAAGAACAAATGCATACAAAGCCAGAATTGAGAATTAGCAGCAGACAACAAATGCCGCCTCTGCAAGGCAGCTGAAGAAAACAGTGAGCTACCTAGTTAGCTGCTACAAGATCACACAGACAGACTACAAAACAGCGGCATGATAAAGTAGCAACAATGCTGCACTGGAAGATCTGCAAGAAATATTTGCCTGCAAGCAAGAACCAGAGGGACCATAAAATAGAAAAAGTAATAGAAAACGAAGAAATTAAAGTGCACTGGGACTTTAGAATTCAAACAGATGGGATACCTGTCGCATAACACACCAGACTTAACAATTGTTGATAAGAAAAACAAAAAAATCTGGATAGTGGCTTTGCCAGTACCTGGAGAGAGCAGAAGAGAAGGATACCTGGAGAAGATAACAAAATGGAAAGATCTGCAAATAGAAATGGAACGACTCTGGTAAAAGAAAGGAAAGTTAGCACCAATAGTCATAGGCGCCTATGGCTGGGGGCACTCCCAAAACAACTGGAGCACAATTTACACACCATCAGCGCTGACAAATTCATCATCAGTGAATTGCAAAAGGCAGCTTTGCTCAGAAGAGCTTAGATCCTGTGGTGATAGTTCGAACACCATAGAACATCCACAACTTCCTTTCTTGGGTCCTTGGGAAGGACTCGATAGGTGGATAAAAATGCCAAATCCAGTCTTAATTTCTGGGTGACTGACAAACTATAATAATTTTTTAAAAGCAATAAAAAAGAATCAATTATTAAGCATGCTCTGAAATGGCAAATATACTGAGTTAAAGAGTTATTAGCTTTTTAATAAAGATGATACTAGCATTTTAGTATGACCACCATGCTGCCTTTTGAAGTTCAGGAGACCTTATTTCTTTTTAGCCAAAGACATTTCTTTTTTTTTTTAATAAATAAAATCTAGCCTTTTCAGCAATTACACAACAGGCAGCATCTTCTGGAAGGCCTGGCATACATGCAAAATATAAACTCAACTGGGAATGAGTAGCATAATTCATAAATAAGGCGGCGACGTTGGTTTCGGCTTTGGTGAGGCTCCTATCTGAGATGTTATGCACTGTCTGTTTCATGTGTTGCTGAGAGGGGGGAGGCAGTGGTGGGATTCAGCCTATTCCGACAGGTTCCGTAGAATCGGTAGCGATAATTTTGAGAACCAGATTGGCTGACCTCTGATTGGCTGACCCTGGCAAATACCACCTCTGATTGGCTGAACTCATAGCCACACCCACCAAGCCACACCCACAGTACCGGTAGGGGGAATTTTTGAATCCCACCACTGACCGGGAGCTAAATTGAACAAACGGTCGTACACGCATGCGCGGGGGGATCGTGTGCACATTGCATTATGGGGGCATGGGCGGGCATGCTGGAGCACACTCTCGGCACGCGACTTCAAAATGTTAGCCATCATTGGTCTAGTGGTTGAGGCACCAGACTAAAAAGCAAGTCGTAGGCCATGAGTCCATGAGGGACAAAAGCTGGCTGGGCGACTTTGGCCCAGTCACTCTCTCTCAGCTCAACTCACCTCTCATGGTTGTTCTTCTTGTGATGAAAATAGGAAGAGAAAGGTGTGTTGCATACGTTCGCTTATCAGTTATTATTTATATAAACAACAAAGGTATGATAAAAAATAAACAAGGCTATGAATCTTGACAATCCCAATCAGATTGAAAGTGGTCGTGTTCAGGAGTGAGCTCTGCCCGGTTGCTGGTGAGGGTGGCTATAGTGGGTGCGGCCTAGTCAGCCTCCTGCATCATGGGGGGCGTTTTTCACCCTCCCCAGGTTCCGGAGGCTTTCCTTGAGCCTCCGGGAGGGTGAAAACAGCCTCCCCCGGGCTCTGGAGGCCCTCTGGAGGCCGAAACAGGCCCATTTCCAGACTTCCGGAACTTCCAGGAGGCCCATTTTTCATCCTTCCCAGGCTCTGGAGGCTTTGGGAGGATGAAAACAGCCCCCCTGGCCTCTGGAGGCCAGAAACAGGCCCATTTCCGGACTTACAGTACTTCTGGGAGGCCCGCTTTTCACCCTCCCAGAGCCTCCGCGTGGACCCTTCATTTACATGGCATCCAAAATGGGCTGTCCCTTCCTTCCTTCACAGCTGCAACAGAACACAAAGCCAAGAAGGTTCAAATCAACCAACTTTCTTAAACCAGCTGGATGTCTGATAGCAACAGTATATTGTTGACAGTATATATTGACAGTATATTGTTGAATGATATTTGGTCTGTCTGCGGTATTTACAGAGGTCATTTATTTCCAGGTGCTGGTTTTAACCTTTAAAGCCCTTAATGAGCAGGGTCCGGTTTATTTGAGGGAGCATCTGGCTCCAGCGTCCCATCGCCCGGTTCGTTCCCATAGGGAGGGCCCCCTCAGGGAACCGACGGCCGCAGAATGCCATCGGGCTGGGCCCAGGGGGAGGGCCTTCTCTGTGGGGGCACCTATTTGGTGGAACCAGTTGCCACCGGCCCTTCGTACAATCCCAGACCTCCGTTCCTTCCGCAAGGAATTGAAGACCCACTTATTTCAACTGGCCAGCCTGGATCAATAGGGAGGGGGGTTTAATTTAATTATGTTTTTAATAGGGCTTAATTTAATATGTTTTTAATTGTATATATTGTCATTTTATGCTGCCCTGTAAGCCGCCCTGAGTCCCAGGAGAAGGGCGGGGTATAAATTTAATAAATAAATAAATATATTTAAAAACATAGATTATTTCATTTTAAATGCAATACTATCCTTAAAGAAGTTCATTTTCTTTTTTGCTGCTGCTGCCTTTCACACAGAGACCGAAGGGGAGGAAAGGGGTTGGAGAGAGAAAAATGGAGTAACTATTTAGTGGCAAAACTTTAGGGAAATTAAAATAAATTAACTGTTTCTTGAATCATCAAGAAGTTGGACTGAGGCAGTACATTGAAGACATTTTTATGATACCTAATTAAAAACAAAAATGCAGGATTTGTATAAAAGAATGATCTTTATGGGAAAAGGAAAAAACAAGAAGCCCTTGATATTGTGCATAGTAATGAAAATGGTAACTTTATCTGAACCCCTCTCTGAAGAAAGATACTAAAATAATAGTAAGAATAATACAATAAGCACTGATGTCTTCATTTACTTCACAGGAAGTTTTTCAGAGGTTTCATTCTCTGCACTTTATTTAAAACAATGAAGATTTAAGGCATAAATAACTCTTACAAAGAGCAATATTGGGTCACCAGGCTTTAATTGGCTTTCTTTTGCAAATGTCCTCAGAAATATTTGAAATGTAGATATGGTTGGCTGCATCCAAGTGAACTTTCTCAGCACATAACTTTTGCCGGAGACCAAGACAAAATGCTGCTTTATGAAGGCAACGCTTCAATATTAATGTGTGTTTTCTTAAGGAAGTGAAAGGCAAATCAACTTCCTGGTGCCCAGAGTATCTGACTCCTAAAATGGTCAGACACCGATTGTCACAGTTTCACCAGATGTGGGAGTAAAGCTCTTGAACGGATGCCCACATTGGGGGCCTACTGCTGTGACAGCCACAGTGCTTGCTGGGCTGCATCCTCTGATAGTATATTTTTGTTAGCTGGCTGCCCGGAAGCCCTCAACGGCTTGATTTGTTTTGTGATCCTGCAAGGACCTTCCTGGGCATGATGACAGCCCAGAATTCAAGCTCTTGTTTGCTTTGGTGAGCTTGAGCTTCAGACAAGGAAATTCTTTCTTATTACATATAGTTCTTTGCCAGAATAGCCTAAAAAAGGCAGAAAGCCTATTTTAAGATAGTGTGATTATTCCTCCATATGGGAAAAATGCCTTTTGTTACTAAAAAGCCTCTGGCATCTCTTTTTTATTATTATTATTATGCTTGTTTATTGACATTTTATTACAAAAATACACCAGAGTATTTCCTTATATTCAGAGCAAATGTCACATATTCTTTGCAAAGAAGTACTCTAGCCTTGCAGAGAAAGAAGAAACAAACTACTCTTTGCTTTGTTTATGCAAATGTATGACTTAAGACATATTGCACCAGATTGGATGCCCTCACTTTCCCAAGATTTCACATGACATTGGTAAAATGTGGCTAACCTTTAACAGTACAGAATCTATCTGGCTCCTCCTCTTCCCTGTTTTTAATTCTGCCTCATTTTTTTTCTTATACAAAAATAAAATGGCAACCTCTTAAATCATCCTTTAAAAAAAAAAACTAGTGCAGAGTGTGTCCTTGTGTACTGGCAGTAGTGAGTTTTAAGCAAGACTTAACCTGAGAATTTAAGAGTGGTTTAACATTTGGAGATTTAGAATTCAGTCTAGGGTCAAATCTTTCTTCTCCGAGGATTCCATAATTAGCCTTCAGAAAATTAGTCTGATGTGGCCTTAAGCCTTCATCTATAAAAGGGGAAGGGGCTCTCTCATGTTAGATAATGTCTTTACATGGATGTGCACAAGTAATTTAAGTATCACAATATCAGCCTTTTCCCCACATTAAGGCACCTGAACAATAGTATCTGTATGACCCTAAATGAATTCACCCATGGCTCTAGGATCTCACAACCCCATTGAAAAATGTTAATATAATATTTCATTTAAGCTGACAAAATTACACAAAACTTCTAAGCCTCATGATATTTTTGCAATTTTAGGGGATTTCAATGTAGAATTTATTATGTAGACATTTTATTTTTATTTCATTTCATTTCAGAGATGGGTCACTGTGCAAGATAATATGGTGGCATACTAAGCCTGTATTTTTTTGCTGAGTTGCCACTCCATGTTGCCAAAGTCATTCTTTGCTGTAATGAACAAGTTTCTTACAAAACATGCGTATTTATTTTTGGTTCAACTGATCAAAAGATCGCAGTTGCTAATCCTGACGTATGAGTTGCAAAACATTCAGTGATACACAACAAAGTTCCCCAAATACATTTGAATACCCAGCTCAATATGTATTACTTCTATGATAATAATGAACTGAAAAAAGAAAAGTAGGATGATCACAGAAGAGTACATAGAAGAAAACGTGAAGAAAACATGATGATTATAAAGAATTGTGATATTTAGTGCTATAAAGCATTCAGTACTGGTTGTGGGAAATTGGAATAGAAATGCTTCTGAAGGATCAGGCTTGTGAAAGTGTGGCTCAGAGGCCATCTGCAGGCTGCCAGCAACTTTTTTATTTTTGGATTAGGCCAAAAAACGTTGGCCTTGTTTTGCCTATTTTAGTGTTTTGGGAACTTCTAAAGGGCAAAGTGAATGACAAGCCTTAAAGAGACATAAGGCTGTGTTTCATCCAGGGTTAGCTTTTCTGGGAACATTAAGATACAAATTTGGGAAAAAAAACAAAGAAAGAAACCCCTGAACATTTTTTTTGCAATGTGGTCATCTGTATGTGGCATCAAAGCCTTGTGTGACCCACAGGCCGACAGTAGCTGTGCAATTCCTGCAATGGAAATACAGTTCAGATGAAGGAGGGATCTACATGATCATTGTCAATAAATGCAAAAGGGGGGGTATTAGTATTACTAGTAATGTAGTAGTACTAGTAATAGTGCATGAATTGAAATTGCAAATAAGTTGCAAATGTGTATACAGTTTTCCACAAATGTTACAATAACGCAAACACAGAAAATTCGTAAAAGTTATATTAAAGAATTAAAAACATTAAAACACCATTAACGCAATCTAGCAATAATTTTGAAAAGCTAGATTAAATAGATAAATGTTTTACCAAAATGCGAGGATGGGGGCACCAATCATTACGTCCGAATTTTAGATTTATTTGGAACCAGCATGTCAAGAAATGAGATCAGTTTCTTAGCATCATGTTTAACCCACCAATCCAGAAATATTATGTATAATATTTAGGTTCATGACCTTCAGGTTTAGGGTCATGACCTACAAACATACATTCCAAATCCAAATCTCTGCTAGGAATATATTTCTTTGTCTAGTATTATCTTACCTAAAGTGCGAATTGACACGTGTAATTTTGCATTTATCCGTTTCTGATCTCTTTGTCATACATAAAATAATAACAGAAAAATATGATATTTATATACAACAGTTTAAACCAAAAATAATATTACCAAATTCAGTCTGGCGATTGTTGCAGGCCTGAAAAATATGATATTTGGAGCTTATACTCCAAGGGTATTTGCAGCCTCAGCTGGGATGCATATTACTTGTTACAAATCAATCAATTCATCTAATCTCCGAGTCGAACATCTTGCTCTATGCCTGATTTCTGAATACCCAAAAACACAACAGTTTCCTATCTCCCTACCTGTAAAAAACATTAATGACTGAAAGGGCCACCCTAACTGTTTGCATTTGATAATCTCTGTGCTCCCCAATATCCAGCAGGAGCCCCCACAATTCAAGACAGAAATAATTTTCTTTAAATGTTAACAAAGTCATATCTTATTTATAATGGCAAAAATAAACAGAGATTCAGAGATGCGCGCTTCCCAAATTCTGCCTACAGATCTGAGATGGAACTGCAGTTCTTTAGGTTAAATCTACTGTTAGATTTGAGATCTGTAAAAATACGTATTCCAAACAGCTATATTTTATCACTCCCACAAGCCTCCAACTGTTAAGATTCACTTTCTTTCCCCTATATTAAAAATCTCTGCATTCCCTACCTTCAAATATTTGAAAAACCAACCAGGTTTGTCTCGTGACCATAAATGTCACACTTATTTGTGTTATGTAGCTAATTAATATCTCAAACTTCCTGTGTGTATATGCATACCAGTACTGTAAATATAAATAGAAAAATAAGTAATAATTTATGAAAACTGATTTGCATTTCCAAATATAAAATGTGCAAAATCCAACTAATTAGCAAGAGTGAAGGCCAAGGTAGTTTCTATAGCAACTATAAAAATGATAGAGAAAAAATGTTTTTATATCAGCCTCATTAATATTTGCATTTTTCCTTAGTTCTGTAATGGTTGCCAAAGTCAGTATTTTAAAGATAGTAAAACAATATTTTTGCAAAGCAATGAAACTGTCAGATTCATCATGAAATGTCACATAATGGTAAAGACAGGAGATAGAAAAATAGTGGCCACCATCTTTTCAGGCCACTAGGCACAGGGTACAAAATGAAAAATAGCAAAAACCACAATAAATACCCACAAGAGTGCTACCCAATAACCAGATACAAACAGAGGTGGCATTCAGCCAGTTCCAACAGGTTCCGGAGAACCAGTAGTGATAATTTTTAGAACCGGCAAATACCACCTCTGATTGGCTGGCTGCATAGCCATGCCCACCAAGCCACGCCCACAGAACCAGTAGTGAATTTTTTTGAATCCCACCACTGGCTACAAACAATAATGTATTAAAACCAAGAATTTAGAGAAAGAAATATCATTTTTCATTTGTTCTTCCTACATTTATATTAACTCTAGAAATTCCAAACCTACTATGAGTTTAGGAATTTCTTTCTCCAAAGATATACTTCTTTGGGTACTAGTGACTCAGAGCTCATACCAGCCTCCTTATACTTGTAACAATATTGCCCTTTCCAATTCTCTATGCTATCAAAACTACCAATTCACATGCAAACTGTGTAAAGAGTAAGGAGAACAGCTGCCTTCTGCATGTTTCAGGTCACAAATGGTTTATCCTTAGGAGCATCTACATTTCTCCAGTCTTATTTTAAATACCAAATCTCTCTTATAAATGGACATGGGCTTTAGGAACAGACACCAAAAAGGATGGCACTTCAAAATCTATTGTCAAATTAACTTTTCTAGACTTATCATTTGACATAAAAATATAATGCCATGCAGATTGATCTCCATTTTACTACATCTAATTGTATTGATTATATACTGATGAACTCTATTGATATTGCAACAATAAAAGCAAGATCATAAAGGCAGCTCTTTCTTTTCCTGTAGAAAGAAGTTGGTAATGGAACATCCAATTAAGAATGATTCACATGGAATCTAACATCTTGGGCACTTTCTTATAACAAATTAATAATCCCATTCAATTCCATTTTTTTCTAAATCGTATTTAATAAAAAGGTAAGTTTTTCTCCCTAATTAGTTATTGATGTATCAGGTGAAAATCACCTGGTACCACATCATTACTCTTAAACACTTTCCTGCATCACAAATGTTCCTAAAGGACTGTATTGACAATGGGACATTTTCTTCCAATTTACTTGCATTGAGCAGGAATGCTCTATTTACAGTCACTATAATACTTTAATGCCACTACATGAAAGTCTCAATTTTACATGGCCTTAATGGATCCAATTCTGCTTTTCCTTTCCAATTACAGATTTTGCAGGGCTATTATAGACATTATTGCAGCAAAAAAATTACATCACCAATACTAAACCAACTTTTTTTATACCCAATACTTCTTTATATAAAAAAACAAAATAAAAAATATTGATTCAAAAATTATTCTAGATTGGGGACAAAAGGTATCTGAATTGGTCTACATATTAGTTTTGAAAATGAACAAAGAAGTCCACAAGGTTTCTTCCAAAGTTGTTAACAGTGGATGTCTTGAAAGGGTTTATTTTGATAGTTCTTGAACAGTGTTGTCATACAGCATAATTAAGGCTTAAGGCACCATTATCAAAACACAAGTGAAAAGCACTCTTTAGCATGCTGATGGCTACGCTGCTGCTTGCTCTAAATTGCCAGCTTCCCACAGAACATAGTTTAGCTGACCAGCTGGTTTCCAAACACTGACACCAGGCAGATGGCGTCAAGTCAAGCCTTGGGGGTGAAAGACAAGGAGAAGCTCTACCAAGCAATCAATTAGAAATTAACCGCCATTCCTTCCTTCATGGAAAAAAAATATCCCAATCAGCATGCCGCTACTTAATATTTTGACTGCAGTAAGGTTTGTGGAAGACAGTTCAAGTGAATCTCAATCGGAATAATTACTCATAAACAATGCTAATTAAGCCAGGATTGTGCAGTTAATGGAGTAGACCAGGGCTTTACCAATCTCTTATAGCTTTGCTGTAAGGCATTGCTCAAACAGGTTATTTACCCTACCCTGTTTGGTCTATTGACATACTGTTGTCGGGCGTTTTCCAAGCAATATTATATAGAACTTGCTGTTCACACAGCATCCATAAGGTGTAATTTAGGATCAATGCCATGTTGAAAGCGTGTTCCGTCATCCTTCCAGGCAAAGCTGTAAGTGTGAACGTCTGTTGGTTTTTTTAATGCCTATGAAATAAAGACAAGGGGTCTTCGCTACCCAGAGTAAGGGATTGACAGGACTACTCCATTAATATATACAAACTGGTAAGCCACCTTGGTAGATCGTGCTTATAATTTTCAGATATTGCTAGATTTTAAGAAATGTTTTAAATTCTATAATCACAAGATAATAGAAGTCACTGACAAAACTTGAGGTAGACAGTTAAGCAGAGAGTAACCTTATGCGCCTCTTCTAGAAGTACCTGCTACTCATTTTTAAAATTAATTGATTAAATAATGCCAAAAACAAAAACAGCAAAAATCAGGGTTGAAATCCAAGAGCATGATCCGCTTCCACTGGAAACCTCAGAAACTGAAGGGAGATCATGCTACAATAACTCCATGGTTCTTGCAGCTCTAGTCAAATAGGGGAAGACTTAAGAGGCCACCTTAAACCACAAACAAGTTTGGGAATGAATAAAAAGTGGCAATAAATGAATGCACAATTCCATGCTACACAACTTGCTTGTGGGGAAAAAAATCAGGCTTTGAAGAAGCATTGAAAGCTTGGTTCTCCATTGTAGCTCAAAACATACTCCATGTTTTGAGGCCCTTTACAACTAGGTTACATCTTAGCTTTCCTTATAACTAAAAAAAAAGAGAGAGTGTTCTGCAAACGCACTTTGAGGCATTTTGGAATAATTAATAATAGTAGCAATAATAATAATTTGTTAGTGGCAAAAGAAAGCAAAGGTAGAGCCAATAGTAATAGGTATCTTGGGTGCAATCCCAAAACAACTGGACCATCACTTGACAAAATTATGATCAGTCAATTGCAAAGATAGCTTTACTCGACTTACAGCTTACATCCTACGACAATATATTTAACACCATAAATTTTGCCTATTCCAAGTCCTTGAAAAGGACTCGATGGGTAGACAAAAAGATGCCAAATTCAATCTGAACATCTGGCTGACTGTGCAACAACCATAATAATTTATTACATCCCAGCAACTTTCCTCAAAAGGCCTCAACAGGCCTTATCCACTCTGTAGTTTTTATTCAGTACTTCTCCTTATTTAATTTTCAGTCCCAAGTACCGGTAATTTATCGGTCCAAATTTCTCGTTAAACATCCTTATTTATTATTTATTATTTTATTTATTTATTATATTTGTATCCCGCCCCTCTCCGAAGACTCGGGGCGGCTTACAGGGTACATAAAACAACAAT
>JANHFQ010002523.1:347192-363915 GCA_032468035.1 Aparallactus werneri
GGGCTGCTGCCCCCTCCCACCCACCTGCAGTCTATATCTACCTTTTTTCACTGTTGAGCTGCTTTTCCATCTAGGCTGGGGCTTCTTCAGAAAGTTTGTTTTTTAAAGAAACAAACTTCCTGCAGAAGCCTCTAGATAGAAAAACAGCTACAGCAAGCTTCCCTGCCCATCAGCTGTGCTGCAAACAGAGCAAATAAAGGTAGCTATGGCTTGCAAGCGAGTGGGAGAGCCCAACATCTTTTTAATTTTTAATTTTTTAATTTTTTTTAACAAACCGACCTAACTATGCCTACTAAGCTATGCCCACTAAGCCACACCCACAGAACCAACTGGTAAAATATTTGAAACCCACCCCTGCTTCCCAATCATGTTTTTCTCATAGAATCACATTCTCTACTTTGGAAAATGCCAAACCACAGAACGTCAAGAAAACTAATCTGATGAATGCTTAACTCAGTTTGATCAGATGAACCAGGAGACAAATTATGCCTACCAGCTTTCATAGCAATGCAACATTATGAGAAATGAATAGAAGCAGCCATATCTACAATGCCAGGAATATTGGCAGAGACTAATAATTAGACAGCTGATTTAAATATGGTTCTTTTTCATACTACTGAGTACATGAAAAATTCACAAATGATACAATCCAAAGTGACCACTGAATTCATTTTTTGAGCAGGAAAAAATAATTTCCTTCCTAAATTAAATGTTTTTAAAGCAAAGGAATGGTGCCCACATCTTTTTAAAAATAAAACTAGTTTAAATCCTCAATTCAATGCTTCTAACCACATTTGCAAGAAAGAAAATCCTTTGAAATCAATGGGATGAAGTTCCCAAAAAATGTACACAAAATCATGCTGTACAAACTCTGTATTAGAAGTGATAGCATTAGCCCCATTAGGTCGAACATATAATAAATCAACTCCACAAAAAGCTGGTGGTGACTTTTTAAGTCACTTCAGTATGCTATCTGAATATTCTGGACTTAAAACATGCTTTACCATTTGTCACTTTGACAACAAAAAAAGAAATTATGTAACAAAATAAGCTAGCAAGAAACTTGCTAGACAGACAGATGATAGATAGATATTTATAAACAAAACTTAACAATAAGAAACAGTAGCATGTTTAACTAATAATTCTTCCCCAAAAGATGGTCAACCTATTCAAAATTCAGTATTTTAAAAGTTTCAGTTGACTAAAGATAAAAAAACTGGGCATTGCTTAACTTAAATTTGGGTAGATCGTCCCTTTTATATAGCTTAAATACATTCATATTGTACAAATATGAATTTATAAATATGACTTGCTAGTAATAGTTTTATTTTTTATCAGCCCCAGACTAGGTAGAATACATCACTAATTATCAAAATATATCATTAATTAAATATGCCATTAATTAATACAATAACTTTGTACAATCCAATTCATAATCACAACTAAAACGAGAGCCTCAGTTACCTGAATGGCCCATAACATTTAAAACAATCATTAAAAGCTCTATCTAAATAAGAATACATTTCTGTATAGAAAATTGATACTTAGAATTAATTTTCAGCTCCAGAAAGGCTGATAAGAATAGGCCTTTTTAGATATTGAAGAGTCAGATTCCAGGCATAATTCTAGTGGAATATGTTTCCAGAGAACCAATACAATATTGGGAAAAGCCTCTCAAATGTAAAGTGGCTATTTTACTACAAGGAAGAACCAGGACAGTACTAAGGTTAATGGGCTGAAGCCAGAGGCATATGAGGTATAATTTTCAAATGAGTAGCTATGTCTCTGCACAAAGCCAGGAAATTAAATTGATATCTTTCAGAAACTCCCAGCTGGTGTTGGCACTGATATCAGAGAAAGGTAAGGATAGTTTGGGGATTATCCAAAAGAGTGTGAAGCGTTTTGTTGTGGCCCAGAGCAAGGGGCAATGCCAAGCAATCCAGTGAACAAATTGCTACAATAATCCAAATGTAGACAATCATGGCTTGAACCATCTGCTTTGTCACCTCTGTGATAAACAATGGATAGATCCTACAAACATTCCTTAAACAAAATTTCCAAATTTTTGATGCTTTATTAATGAAGGTCTTTAGAAAAAATGTTCCCCAATTATTTAGGTTTGTAACTTCCTAGCCACTAAGGTTTAACAGCTCCCAAAGAGGGGGGGAAACAAAAAAAAGGATACAGAATACAATCAATCTATCTCTAGTTTCAGATAGTAGGGATACATCCAAATGGGAACTCCACCAAGGACGCACACTGTCATTCAGATAAAAGGGTCACTAGCATATATAAAACTGATAGAAGTACCGGTAATCAAGGGACACAGAAGGGTTCCTTGGAGAAAAGAATACCAAGTACCGTAATTGAAAAGGGATACAATGCTGAACCTCCACAAATGGAGAAAAAGGATAGGAAACAGCTGTTCCAACATACAGAAACAACATTGTAACCACTAAAATGTGGGCCCAGCAATACCACGAGGGGAATCATAACACTTGATGGAATCAAACATGGCACAGATCTCTAACAGCATCAGCATTGATTTATCTTGACCTCCGGCAGATTTTTGATAAGACAAGAAATGCCAACTTATACAAATGTCTTCCAGAAAACCCGGATTGAAACAAGGCCATGAGGTGGTTATTAGTTAATTCAAGGATGGACATGGAAGAGGTTTACTCTTTCATGGCTCTCGGATAGGAATGGAAGAGATACTGGATAAGAACCAGAACACTTTTTTTGTTTTTTTTTTCTTTTCTTCTTCTTTTCAACAGAAGACCAAGAGACACATTGCCAGCCAAAAAAAGCAGTTCACCAATTTAACCAGAAAAGATCGGAACAATGGGAGTTGGAATGAATAGAAGAAAAAGAGGGAAAGAGAAAGCTAAACAGCTTCAAGCCATGTCCTCATCAGTGTTTTATAGCAACCTAGACTTTCTTCCAAACATTGCTGGAGAGATAATGAAGACAGGCTTTCTACACAGGAGGATGGGTGCCACTATAAGACACAGTGAGTCATTAGAGAGGAAATGTCTCCATCACACCACTGTTCACAATGCATAGCACCACTGCTCTAGTAAGCAAGTACTGTTGCTCATCTACTGTCAATATTATATTATCTCTCCTTTTCCTAAGGGGTTAGGCAGAGATAAGAAAGAATGAAAGGGTCAGAAAAGATAAAGAAAAATGCTATTGATTTGTATTTTTAAAATATAAATGGAAAAAACCATTTTGTCCATAAAGTCCACTTGTACTATGTAACCCAGAATGTCTCCAAGGTTATGGTCAAAACAATCAGGATGGCAGCCATAATGGTGGGATTAAAGCTACATTTTATGTACATCTCATTGCACATAAAAATAGAGCTTTGATCACATCATCATGGCCAACACTGTTTTGACCATATTCTCTCTAACCTCCCTCCCTCTTTTGCTCATACTGCTCTTTTTCCAGCACTTTCAAGATTACTATTTGTCTAATGGGAGAGAGCTGCATTGAGTGTGTAATATGAAAGAAGAGATTCTCTGTGGCAATTAGTTTTAGGAGCAGTGGCTCAAACACCCACCAGTGAAAAATGACCTTCCAATGAAATTAACGTAATAGATTGTTTAATTCACTGTTGCAATAATATTGTTGGCTTTGGTTTAACTGTAGAAAGGACAACATTATTCTGCTTTCCTCGCATAGGTTTGCATTTTCTTAGATGGAACAAATGAGTTTAAAAAATCCTTACAAGGTACTTAGAAAGCAAAAAAGAACCCTTTTATATTTTTAAAGAAATATCCTACATTAATTGTTACTAACAGACTAAAAAGAAAGACCCTACACTCAATGCTTGAAAAATAGAATAATATCTGTGGATAACTATGCCCCATAATATTGCCTGACAGGCCACAGTAATGCAATCTAGTTATCTTTGTGAGACATTGTTATTGAGAATATTTAAACTGCTATATAATAAGGAATACAAAGCCAGAGAGAGGGGTTGTTTCCTAGATTAGGGTTTCCTCTGTACTGTGTCATAGTCTCAAATCTATTAGGAAAAACAAGAGGACAGGGAAGGAATCTTAACCATTGGATAGATTAGCAGGATTCTCATTTAGCTGTTTCTCATTGTTGAAAAAAAAATACTAAATAAAGGAAATTAGGAAGTGTTAACACATAATTTTCAAAACCACAAGTGGAATAAAAGGCAGTAATGCAGAAACTGTTACAGAGTGCAGATAAAATTATTCAAGTGTGCCTTCAAGTAACTTTGCATTTTAATTTAACCCTTTGGAACATTAATCAAACCATGGCTAATTATAGGAATTAAGGAATTAAGCGATGGAATCTTCTAAAAGATATTATTTAAAAGGCAGTTTATACAATTACTTGCATAGATGTTTGCTTTAAAGAGGGAAACATTTCTAGTATAATGAAAAGGACCTTCGAAAATTAAATTAACACGGGGGGACCAGGCTGATATGAAACTAAATTAGCATCAAATGCAAATTACAGGGTACTTAATGCTAGAAACAGGTGCAGAGAAGGACCCTAAATGAGATAAATGAATAAAACATCCCTCTGCACAAATGTGAAAGCTGACACAAAGTCAATGATATGAATAATTCAGCAGTCTCAGCACTGCTGTTGAGGTCAGCTCGCCTTGACCTTTGAAACAGGAAGTAAAATTCTGTCCAAATTTGAATGACTAGAAATATACCAGGTTTTTGTAGAAAAGAAAGAAAGGAAAATACGGCTATCAAAAAAACCATACAGATAATGTGAAGCCTAACAACTGGAAACATTACATAAATTCATCACTTTTTCCCCAAGAGTTGGCAAATCTTATTAATAAGAATTTAAAATTATTTGATTCAATGTGTAATTCTCAGAAAGGCTTTTATGTCTGAATATTCAGGTCAGATAATGATCTGAATATGTACAGTGCTAAATTGTTTCAACCGTGTTTAAAAAGTACTTGAGCAGATTATTAATGGTGTCAGATGAGTGTTATATCCCAAGCATCAGTGGGTATCTGTGTAAGTATATGTGTGTGTGTTTCAAATTAGTTGTGCAAACCTGAGCAATCCATCATTTTGCTCTTATAAGTTTCACTGCATGGCTGGTCTCTTTTTCCAACATCCCTTTCTCCTATATATCTGAAGTTTAAAGAAATTAACGTTAAACACTCACATCTAGATTAGTTCCAAAACCCAACCATTTTTGTTTACTTGTTTAAACTGAGAAAATATAACTAGGAAAGTCCTTTTTCCTCCAAATAGAATAGTTTTCTTGAAACACAACAATTGATCCAGAATCTGAAATTCTCACAGCAAAATCAGCATATGCTTCTACACATCCCCAGGGTTTTCTGTAGATTTTTTGCCTCTGCTTTTTTAAAAAAAATCATACTCTGCTTAACGTGATTCCTAACTAAAGGTAGAAGCCTAATTTCAAATTAAACTTGACACCCATATCAGTGAATAAGAAGTGACAGCTACATTAACTAATCTGGAAGCTCCTTTGGCTCCTATTTTTGGGGATAAACAGAAAGATCATCCTTTTCCCTTTCAGCTTTACGGTATTATCCCATTTCAGCTGCACACCTCCCTGCACGTTGGAGGAGATCAGCAGTATTATCCCTTACCTGCATACCTCCCATCTGCACGTTGGAGGAGATCAGCGTTCATGCGGCATATCTCAATACAAGTATAGTATCTACAGTGCCACCAAAGCAAGAGACAGGAACTGGGGGGGGGGGGTGTTAAAAGAATAGCTTCATCCTAACAACAAAGTTGAGCTAGTATTGGTCTGGAAGTGGAGTCTGGTAGTGGCAGCATTAACAATGTACGTTCATCAGACTGACAACCATTATTGGCATTGTACTCTGAAGTGTGGCAAACCAAACATTGTTTATTTGAGGTTTTAGTTAATGACTAGACTAGGCCTGAGTTTTTAGGCTTTATGTGTAAAGCATCCTCCCTCAACAAGAATTAGAAGAATGTATTTGTTTTTTTATTTAACTAGTTTTCCTATGAATGAGCACTTTAAATAAAATTAATTGAATCTTACTGCTGTATGCAGTCAGAGGTAATCAGGAGGAAATTTGACTGGGTATATATAGTTCTCTTTTTTCCTGAATCTTCCAAAGGGAGAAAGTATAAGGTGGTGAGACAGAGATGTTTAAAACAACAGGAAAAAATAGAAGGGTGGGGGGTTCCCATTGGCTTTCTCGATATTTGAATGTTGGATATGTTTTGTTTTCTTACTTCTTTTTAGAAGTCATCTTTTCACACTTACTCTAATGGATGTAATGAATAGCAAGCAAAATCTCGGGGGGGGGGGGGGGGAGCTAGTAGCAGAGCAATGATGGCCAGGGCTCCAGGCTTGATGTCCTTATGTTGAACAAGGATCTTCAGGGAAATATTTGAGCCTTCAGGGTGAGAAGGACTAAGGAACAGCTTCTTCAGCCTTGAGTTGAACCTGGAAAGATAACTATAAATGTGGGGTGTGCAAGAGAGAAGGAAGAGGAGAAAGAGGAAGGAGATAGAGAATATAATATAATATAATATTATATTATAATATAATAAACAGAGGGGAAAACAGTGTTTCATCATACGAGAACTGAAATACACACTGTCACCATTGCTGCTCCGTTTAAGATCATATCTCACATATCCAGCTATTAGTGACCTTGAGTTTGCCTCCTATTTCTAAATTGAATAAAGGGGTGGACCGAATTTTCCCTTTGTTTCCCAATCATCAAGACCGATATTTGCCTCCTAGCAAAGAGGCATGGAGAATTTGGACAAGAGGTGGTGATTTAATCTGCCTCCAAACATCCAAGGAGGCTTCTCCGCAGACCAGAAATCTGAACCCATTTTTCCCACATCAAAGGAGAGTATTCAAAGGCACACAAGGAATTTCTTTGAGTATGTGCAGAGTTCATTTTCCTCACTACTCGATATTCAAAAGTTGTGCTTTTTTGACAGACTTGAGCATTTCATTCCCTCTTTTTCTTTTTCTTTTCCAAATGAGCCAGGAATTTGGGAAAGCATTCGTCCTGATCCTTGGAGCTGATGCCCATTAGGCATAAAGCAGCTCCACGTTTATGTCAGCAGTTGTTGATTTTGTGTAGGGAAGGCCCACAAGCTTCCTTTTTTGCAACATTTTGTAACATTTCACATAAATAGTTTTGTGATATTTTAATCCAATGTGCCCTGCACTCTGAATGGACCCCTAAATCATTGCTTGCTTTAGCCCGTTTGTTGAAGGACTGGATTTGTATAATTTACTAAATCTTAAACCCTATTTCACAAATGGCTGAATTTACATAGAATGCCATGTCAACAATGTTCAAATACATGATTGATTGATTGATTGATTGATTGATTGATTGATTTGATTTGATTATTTGTAAAGTTTACTAACTATCTCAATTTCATAATACTTTGGCTTGGTATGATGTATGAATCTAGTTTATAGGTCTACCTAAGCAAGGACATAACTCCCCTTGTTTGTTATAGCTCATATATAAAAATGTGAGTTATGGTGATAAAAATGTCAAGCTTTAATATAATCAATAAACTAAATAAAGAATAAATAAAATAAAGAATATTTGCAGAACAAAACAAAGCAGCCAAAACCTTTTACTGTATGTAGCCTTCATCACTGCAAATTAGAGTTTGACTTTGTTGAGAGTTATAAAATCTTTCAAGCCAAAGGGCAGCTTCTGATTATATATTTATAATCTGATGTAACCCACTAGATCTAAATATGTTCCAAATAACTATTGCTAATAATCAGTACAACTAATCTGTGTATCTTTCTATAAAATCATAATATGACCATATTTTATGATCTAATATTGATCCCACAATCCAGTGGGGCCAGTTGTATCTCACGTAAAATATTATGTTGCATGTATATAGATCAAAGTTTGCATATTAATCAAATTATATTCTCTATTCTTGAGTCAGCAAGCCATACAAAAAATGCAAAATACATGTAATCTCACTACCCTATCGGTCTGTAACAAGAAAGAGAGATCAGCAAAATGAGGACTATTCAGGACTCCACAATTAACCTGATTAGTTCAGCACAATGGCCTCATGAATGACACCTTCTCTTGAATACAAAAGAGGAGAGGGAAACATCCCCCCTCTTGTAGAGGTACACCATTTCCTGAAGCTAGTGAGATGGCTCCCAGCTTTGATTAACTCCCCATACAGTTCCTACCTTTCACCAGGCAGGTCCTTTGGACAAGAAGTGGCAGCAACCGATTAGATTTTGTGTCCTCAGGACAAGCTGTGCTGGGTCTCCTCTACCCAGGTGGCCACCTCAGAGATGGCTGGGAAAAGATGCCCCTAGGCTCCAGCAAGCCTAGCTTTCAGAGTCAACCAGGCACATGATGGGATTGCCTGGAGCAAGGGACAATTCATTAACCCCTTGATAAAGGAAGGCAGCAGGACATGCAAATAGCACCTCCCTGGAGGACAAGTGGCAGAAAACCAGGGGAAACTTCTCATTCTGGAAAACAATGGCTTCTTGGCTGGCACTTGACAAAATAATGACCTTAACTGTGCTGCTATCAGGGGATGGGAAAATTTCCTTATATTGCCCATGTGGGTTTAAAAAATGATAACAATAGAAAATATCCTAGTGAAATATGATTAAGACTGCAATCGTACATATCCTTACCAGGGAGGAAATCTAATTGAAAGCAGGAGAATTTATTTCCCTATAAAATGGAAGAGGGAGGGGGAATCCAGTTGCATAATATTTAAAAGCTAATTGGATCAAATACAAATGATCTTACCAATATTTATCTTTGTAGAACTGTGAACCTTGCATGCCTGGGTTTTAGAAATAATACTTGGGAATTATGTGAACTAAAAATATCTTAAAGATCTCACTGGCACAGCAAACTAGGGTTTTGTTCTGTGTGGGTGTATGTTTTGTTCTGTGTGCATGTATGTGTTAGTCTGCATGTATACAAGTGCATCTGGATGTCCATCTGTGTTCATGAATATCTAAATGGCCAACCAGTCACGTATGCACTGTATATTTTGGTACAGACTTTTGCTTTCATCGTGACTTATTTTTTTTGGATGCTTGAATTGAAAATGATGAAAATAACTACAGTTCGCCTGGGATATTTTCTCCCCAGCTTGAGAGCTGAAGGCAATGCACAGTTATTTTGCCTTACTCCTTACTACATTCTGTCTCTGGGAATAGGTTACTGTAATTTATGATAAAATTATCGGGGAAGGGGGGCAGGGAACATACAGGGTTTTCCCTTATAAACTTCCATTGGATTGCAAAGGTCTTGTCCAAAACCTTATGACCTCATCTATTGCTACCAGTGAAGCAAGTAGAAGACTAGGGTAGGTGGATAAAGGTTCTTTTTCTTTACTACATTTACAGAATAACAGAGTTGGAAGGGACCTTGGAGGTCTTTTAGTCCAACCCCCTGCTCAGGCAAGAAATTCTATACAATTTCAAATAGTTATCCAATCTCATCTTAAAAATCTCCAGTGCTAGAGCGCCCACAACTTCTGGAGGCAAGTTGTTCCACTGATTAATTGTTCTTAACTGTCAGCAAATTTCTCCTTAGCTCTAGGTTGGATCTCTCCTTGATTAATTTCCATTGCTTCTTGTTCTGCCTTCAAGTCTTTTGGAGAATATGTTGATCCCCACTTCTTTGTGGCAGCCCCTGAAATATTGAAACACTGCTATCATGTCACCTCTAGTCCTTCTTTTCATTAAACTAGACATACCCAATTCCTACAACCGTTCTTCATATGCTTTAGTTTCCACTAATCTCTTTGTTTCTCTGCACTCTTTCTAGTGTCTTAACATCTTTTTTATATCATGGCAACCCAAACTGGATGCAGTATTCCAAGTGTGGTCTTACCAAGGCATTATACAGTGGTACTACAAACTGTTCCAATCTGACCAACTCCGGGAAACATATAAGAACAAACTCTTGAACAAAGAAAAAAGTATCTCAAACAATACAATAATTCATCCAACAAATAAAAAATGAATAATACATATTTTACAATCCATTTACTGCCAAAATAATGAATTAAGGTCATTCTTTAACTTATAAGAGCGCATTGCAACAATCCAATCTGGAAGTGACTAGGACATAAATGACTGTAGGCAATGCCTACCCATCCAGAAACAGGTATAACTGGTGCATAAGTCATAACTGCGCAAAGGCCCTGCTAGTCATGACTGGCATCTGCGAATTGTGACTCTAGGAGGATTTCCAGATTAGGGAAATCCTAGGGACTAGGATTTTTGGAGCAGTGCAATCCCACCCAGCACCAAAGATAGAATAGTATCAGAACTAATAGGCCCCAAAATCTAAAGCCACTCAGTCTTATCAGAGTTCAACTGAAGCCATTGTTCCTCATCCAGACCTTCACAGTGTCCAGACATTAAGACAAGAAGTTCAGAATATTCCTTAATTTTCCACGAGTGGAAATATATAATTGGGTATCATTAGCATACTTGATCATACCTCACCCCACAGTGATGGATGAACTCACCCATATATGTCTCATGCATTGTAGAAGTTAAAAAGGAGAGGAAAGAGCATGAAATTCTATAGCACCCCACATAGTAGGAACCACAGGAGGGACCTCTTCTCCCCAATCATCGCAGTATTATCAAAAATCATGGAGAACACCCTTCTATGAGGGCTCTAAAACTTGATGGTATATAATCAATCACTATCAAGAAGGTATGCTTTTGGGTCCCAACCTCCTTCATTCCAGGTAGAGATAGAATCCTTAGAGGTCTTCCTTGAGGTTCACACTGGACATGCAGAGTTCCTTGCAAGGCATTATCCCTGGTATTATCTCAGTGGCACTGTCTTCTCAGCAGGTGGGTGACATCTCAACCTTGAGGTCAACTGGTAGCCAATGCAGCAATTCAAGATGGGTGTAATTCTGCAATGACAACTTTCTCTCAGCTTCCAATCTGGCTATCCCATTTTGGCTCAGTTGCCATTTCAAATCATCTTCAAAGAAAGACCCTCATCCAAAGCATTGCAATAATCCAGTCCCAACTCAGCAATTAAGATATAAAGATAAGCAGGACAACTTTATACTCTGGAGGAAGCTAAGATGTTCCAAAGCAGGTATATTGGGTGGCTGGAAACCAGTGCTGTGTTCTGATGCCTACCAGGTCAGGAAAGAAAGCAATGTTAACCGAGAAGAACAGGAAGCATCTCAGAGAATAAAGTAAGTGTCAAGCAACATAATGTTCTCAGTTTTCCTTCTGGTAAATAAGTGCTTTGTAACTGCCCACGCCCCTCGAGCAGCCATTTTGCAGACATGCTACCCCTCTTGAGCAGTTAACGTATCAATATCAGTATCATAGATTCAAAATCAGATGAACTCACTGAGCCTAGCAGTCACCTACCTCAGTCTAAGTGGGAATGAGAAGTTGATATTGCATGGCCAGGGAGTCATCTTACTGAAAATGCATTAAGGACCTTCCAGCCAATTTGAGGTTTCCTATTTCCTCTGAAGATTGTGGAGAAGAGGAAGGCAATGTTTGTGGCCTTTCATTTTGGCCACTGAACTTAAGTAAATTGATTGTGCTTTTCTGTTGGCAGAAGAACGGCTGGAATAATGTTTCCTGAATCTTTTCACGTGGTAAAAATGAAAGGAGCAGATCTTGCCTCAATTAAAACTGCAATGTAAAAACAACACCTCTCTCTATCTACAAACTGAATTGATAGCCTTATCCATAGATTTTGGAAAAGTTTGAAAGTTCCACTCGTACTGACAGACCTATAGTCACTCAACTGAGATTATACAGTTACACTTAAGGCTTGCTGCATCAAGATTCAACTGTTAGTTCAACACATTTGATTTCTTCAAATAGATTCTATCAAAAGACATATTTCTATTTAGAAAAATAAATAGATCCTGATGAAAAACAACCCCCCAAAAGCACTTCAGAATTATGGTTTCAATCTCTCGGGTTTCAGCCTTTCAGCGCACTCTTTGTTTAAGCAAAATAATAATTCCCCAAAAATCCAAATATAATCATCAGAGCTCTATGTTTTCTGAAAGAAATGTGTTTGTCACTTGACTTTTCCATATAGAATAGCTCTCCTTATTGCTGAATATACATATTATATAATTTCTGTACAGTGGTGGGATTCAAAAATTTCCGCTACCTACTCTGTGGGCATATCTTGGTGGGCGTGCTATGTGCTCGACCAATCAGAGGTGGTATTTTCTGGGGTCAGCCAATCAGAGGTGGTATTTTCCAGTTCTCAAAATTATCTCTACCGGTTCTACGGAACCTGTCGGAATAGGCTGAATCCCACCACTGTATATATATATTTAAAACGGCCACCTAACCACACCCACTAAACCATGCCCACTAAGCCTCACCCACGGAACCGGCTGGTAAAAAAATTGAAACCCACCTGTGGGAAAGCCAGAATCACTTAACAACCATGTTACTAACTTATCAACTGCAGTGATTCACTTAACAGCTGTGGCAAGAAAAGTCGTAAAATGGGGCAAAACTCACTTAACAAATGTCTCATTTAATGGCAGAAATTTTGGGTTCAATTGTGGTTCTAAGTCGAGGACTAGCAGGACTCACTTTTACTAGTATGATACATTTGGAAGAGACAATCTCTTTCTCTTTCTCACTGCTCCCCCTGTGTGTAGATATGCATTTGTGTTATACAATTCCATCCACATCACTACTCCGCAACAAGTCAGGCCTCCCGAAAGAATGCCCATACCTGACTTGCCACATTTCTTCTGCTTTGATAAAATCAGTATTCATAATAACAGGGTACAGACATATCATTTTGATTCCATCCCTTTCCAAAATGTGTCGTTCTTCTTTCAGATTATCATAAACTCCAGTGTCAGCAGAGTTGCTTGCAAGTCTACGGAGATTCTCAGTCATCGGAGTCATGGTTGTCCCAAAGGTGCTTTTTCAAAGAGGCAACTGGACTTTCTGGTTTTTCTTTGAAGATGTTTCACTTCTCATCCAAGAAGCTTCTTCGGCTCTGACTGGATGGTGGGGAAATGGAAGGATTTACTGGAAGAATATAAGAATGTAAGAATCTTTCTGTTCACCACCAACTTGCTAGGAGTGGAGAAGCCGAAGGAGAATCCCCATCAAACGATTTGTGGGGGAAATTAGATCTTAATCATAAATCAAATCATAAGCATGTAGCTTGCAAGCAATCTTCTTCATCTCCTTCCACAAACAAAATGACTTTTATTTCGAAAAGAAACTCTTGATCTTACGTGAAATATTTTTTAAAAATGGATGGAAGTGCTCAAAATTACTTGGTTTGTTTAGCATGCTAATCCTCAATTTACAACCATTCATTCAGTAACCATTCAAAGTAACGACACAACTAAAAAAGTGACTTAGGACTGGTCCTCACACTTACGACCGTTGTAGCATCTCCACGGACACGTGATCAAAATCCAGGTCCTTGGCAACGGACATGTATTTGTCTGAACTTTGGAACTGGATTATAAGTCAGAACTTTGTCAGAACTTTGTCAGAACTTTGTCAGAACTTTGGAATTGGGTTGTAAGTATACCCAGGGCAGTCTGTTATAACTTTGACCAGTTACTCAGTAACCAGTGATAAGTCAAGGACCACCTGTAGTAGCAATAGCAACAGCACTTAGACTTATATACTGCTTTACAGTTCTTTACAGCCCTTGCTAAGCAGTTTACAGCATCAGCCTATTGCCCTCAACAATCTGGGTCCTCATTTTACCGACCTCAGAAGGAAAGCTGAGTCAGTCTTGAGCTTGGTGCGATTCGAACTACCAAACTGCTGGCAGCTGGCAGTCAGCAGAAGTACTGCATTCTAACCACTGTTCCACCATGACTCTTTGCCATCTTATTCATATTTCCGTGATATCTATATTTCTGTAAAGCAATAGTTCCATATTTTTTGATAAAGAAAATATGTTTACATATGTCTATAAAGTAAGCAGGAACCCTATGGCTGCTTTCCTATCTTGTCCTCATATAAACAACCAAAGCCTTGATAAACTTTCATTTATTAAATTACTAGCTTGGTACCTTGCCTGGGTGTAGTGTTGGTATAGCTGCTGCCGGCCCCGGTGCTCCCTCCCCCATTGCAGCTCACCCCCAGTCATTTGAAACTTGCCACTTGGCTCTCCCGTCAACGTTCGCTCCCCGGCACTCCCTGCCCCATCGATGCTTGTCCCTAGGCATTTCAACCTTATCCCGGGCCTCGTGCCATCCCGGGTGCTCTGTTCCGCGTCGCCGCTGACAACAGCCACCTCCACCGCTGGCTCCAGTCTTGTGCCGGCGCAGTCTCCTCGTGGGTGCTGCTGACTCTGCCGCTGGCCTCTGCACATGTGCAGTAGTCATTTGCTGGGGGTTGGGACTTCGGCACCCTTTTTCAGGGGTGCAGACCCCCCCGACGGTGTTCATGACCCCCCAGTGCTCATCTCCAGAGTGTAAGGTACGTGTATGCAAAATTTGGGCGAGATTGGTGCAGGCATGAGTGAGCCTATAGGGCACATACATACACACCCACACAACCACACTGCTTTATATATATACCCTGATGGAGATAATAAAGATAAAGATTCCTTCTCCATTGGATTTATATCCTGCCTTTCCACCAACAGAGGGGGCTCACGTCACTAGCAATGTGAGTACATTCTCTACCCTTTGTTTTCACATGCATGTGGGATTTAGTAGTCTACAGTATGTGGATAGTTATCATTAGCAGATTGTAAATAAACAGATTAGATTTGGTGACTTGACAGCTTGTAAAACTAGCACAGCAGTAAAACAGGCTAAGTCAATTCAAAACAATATAATCAGTAGAACAGTTCAACTTGGTAGCAACCTATAACTTTTGGGTTTATCCTCATGTCACCTTTTGCAGTATGTATTTGCCTTGGCTTGCCTTGCTTTTTTTATATATCCTTCATTGTCTTCACCTTATCCCTAATCCATACTCAAGATAGATTAGTGTATCTCAACCTTGACAAATTTAAGACGTGTGGACTTTAGTTCCCAGAACTGGCTGATTAATTGTGGGAGTTGAACTCCACGCATCTTAATGTTGTCAAGAAAAGTTGAGAAATAGGGACTTAAACTCTTCTTCAAGTGTTCCAGTTTTAAAATATTTTCTTCTTCCAACTCAGCTTTTGCTGGGAATATAATCTAGGATGCTCCATGGACACTGTGGTTGATGTGGTTGATGATTTGTCAGCTGTTATTATGGCTACATTAGGATGCAGTGACCACTCTCTGGTCATAGTTTTGAACAGCAATTTTTGGCTTAGGCTGCAAGAGAGACTGGGCATCTACCTCAATAGGAACAGCTCTCTGTATGATGCCAGGCAAGCCCTTCATAAAATATTTGTCTAAGCCAGGGGTCCTCAAACTATGGCCCGTGGGCCAGATATGGCTCGCCAAAGCCATTAATCTGGCCCACGCAGGACCATGAGGCCACCATGCCCACATCACGGCACCTACTCACTGGCCCCCACCTGCCTTCTGGAGGCCGAGGAGGCTGAAAATAGGACGTGTGGAGGCCCCAGGAAACCAAAAATGGACTCATTTTTGGCCTCCCCAGCCTCCAGAGAGAGAGAGGGAGGGAGGGAGGAACACACACACACACACACACACACACACACACACAAACAAACAGAAGTCCCTCAACACACCCCAAAGCAGCCATATCCCTTCATTAACCTGTTTTCCACCCCCAGGAGCATAACAAATTAAAATTTAATTTGTGTGTATTGTTTAATGGACTGCTAAATTGGCCACACCCACCCAGTCACATGACCACCTAGCCACGCCCACCCAGCCGGTCCAGCCCAAAAAAAGTCTGAGTGACCATAAATTGGCCCCCTGTTTAAAAATTTTGGGGACCCCTGCAATAGAGTCACCCAAGGCAAGAAGTTTGTAGCAGCTAAAACAAGAAAACAGCTGTATCCGGCAGCAGCAATTTAGGAAGGTGCTGGAGGCAGATGATCATTTTAGTGACAACAGCAAAGGCATTGTCTCATACTGTGCAGGAGAAGTCAATAGCAAACCACTTGTGCATTTTACCAAGAAAACCACATGGATAGACAATATAAAGTGATTGACAATAGAGTGCTGGAAGATGCACCCCTCAGGGCAAATGGCTCTCAACATGCTACCGAAGAAGCGCTGAGGATCTTTCAGAGTGCTAATGATATTTATGGCATGGCTAGATTAAAGCCTTCAGGACATCTAGTTGCTGATGTTGCCATGCAGGAAAAGCCAAAGCCAAAGCTACAAAGACAGAATTACATTAGGAATGTGGAACATGGGGAGCATGAAAGCTCAACCCAGTGATAGATGAACAGGCTACACATTGACGTCTTGGGCAACAGTGAATTGAAATGGACTTGAACTGAACACTTTCAGACAGAAGATCATACTATTGACTACTCAGGACACAAAAAAGGAATGGTATGTAGAATACTCAGGAAGGATGTAAGAAAGACAGTATCTACTGTATGTACAATGAAGTAAATGAATGAATAATATCAATTAGATTTTTCAGAATATCCTTTCATATGACAGTTATTCAAATTTGTGCTCCAATAAATGCAGAGATAATAAATGGTTTTTCCCGTTGCAATGTATGACTGTGAAAGTTGGACCATAAGAAAGGCTGATCGCCAAAGAATTGAGGCCTT